>SMSQ01025954.1:307899-328332 GCA_019453375.1 Ctenoplectra terminalis
TGTGTGTGTGTGTATATATAAAAAAGGACAATGAATATTTTAAGTTGGATGGATGTTGCTTTACAAAAGGCAAATGATTCATTAAAAGCTGGTGAAGTTCCAGTTGGCTGTTTATTTGTATACAATAATGAAGTCATTGCTACAGGTAATAATACAGTTAATGAAACGCGTAATGCGACCCGACATGCGGAAATAAATTGTATAGATCAAGTTTTAGAATTCTGTAAGCGAAAAAATTTAAGCTATAAAAAGGTTTTTTGTGATATTGATGTAATTGTTACCGTAGAACCATGTATAATGTGTACATCTGCATTATATCAGCTACGAATACGCAACATTATATATGGTTGCGCAAATGATCGTTTTGGCGGATGTGCTAGTGTTTTTGAAGTATCAAAACTTTACGACTCAAAAACAACGATCATGGGAGGTATCAAAAGTGATGAAGCAATGACTTTATTAAAAGAATTTTATAAAGGTACAAATCCAAATGCACCTGACTCAAAGGTAAAAAAAAACCGTAAGAAAAACGACTCCGATATTAAAAATACAAATATTTAACGATTTTATTTTTTTATGCGATTAGAATTCATTGATAAAAAACGATTTTTAACTTTTATTTTGATTTAACTTGAGTGATATGGTGTGTAAGTAATAAGTGATATATCAAAATATAATAATATATACATATTTTAATGTTGTTCATTTTGTACCTATTTATAGAGATGTAAAAATTTGTTTGAAATAAATTTAAACAAAAATATATATTTTTATGAACACCATGAATGATCTAATTCACATTTTCCTTGGTACCATCTTACAAGTAACTGATTTCTTAATGTATAATCTTTTAATATCATATCTTTGGTCTGAAAACAATAATTAATATTTATTTAATGCATAAGAAATAAAATTAACATTTATTTCAAACAACTTACTATAGAAGGTGGAAAGATTCTTTGGAAATCCATTTTATTATGATGTTCCAAATAACTCTGAGACAAAATCAGTTTAGTTTCAGGTGTAAAGCACGGGCTACACAATTGACATTCTACTCGAAAACAGTCGTTACATTCTATGCAAAGTTCTGGTAAAACTACTATATTCTTGTCAGCTACTTCCATTGCTTCTTCCATCCTGTTTCTAAAATTTAAACATAAGTTAAATTTATTCCAACAATAAATTGAAATATTTTTAACTTAATTGTGGTATTAAATTTATATGACCTTATTTTTAAAGAATCTTTCTTGATTCTTTGTCCGATACCGATTAACGAAAATAAATTGTATATAACTTGTTCATAAAGTAATTGGTTCGGCGGATAATGAGCCGAAGATAAATTTGGAGACATGTTTGCCTCCATAGTATAAACATTTAAATCCTCATCGAGAGCAAAATCGATCCTAATTAATTCGAAAAAATTTCTTCCATTTCCAAAACGCTGTACAGCTTCTTTAATGTAACTCTCTTTCGACAGTGTAATTTCTTTGATTGCTTCGCGTACACCATTCCAGACTTTTTTCGGGTCCTTTCCTCGCGAACGTACATACGCATCGAATGAATCTTTCATCGAAAATTTCAATTTAGCGTAATAATCTTTTAAAGATGGAACGTTCCAAATTGGCAAGTAATCATCACCGACTACGTATTTGTCTAAAATTTCAGGATCGAACGGATAATATTTTACAGGACAAAATCTGAAGAGAACATCAGCTTTGTACACGTATACTCTAAGGGGATCAATCGATGTAATTACGGTGTACACCCCAATATCAAATTTGTATCCATCTACGAGAAATGGTCGTTGTATAAATTCTTGCACAAAAGATCCAGCTACTGTAACATTTATGTCGCTCACGTTTTTAACACTAATACCCCGATGATCGTTCGATTTGTGTACAAACATCTTTTCGGGATATTGATTAGCATATCGTAAAAATTCTTCACGTTGTTCTGGTATTTTGTACGCTGGCAAGATATAGCGACCTTCCGTCGTTGATAAGTCTACTTTGTTAGTAATGTATCCACAACCGGGAAAATGATTAACACGTTGATGAGCTTTTAATTTACTTAAGCTAGAACTCAAATTTCTGAACGGGTAATCGTGCGCCCACAATAAGTCCCAATTAAACGCGTCATCGGTCCGTTTAAAGCCTAAACGTTCTAATACAATAAATACATGTCTTAAATATCCGGTATCATTGCTCTTCGTGTATATCCGATACAATGGATTCTTCTCTTTTATATCTGATATTATTGGTTGCGTTTTTATTAAGTTCTCTTGGTAACGTAGGAAAGAAAAGAACAAACAATATAAAATTATTGGACCCACTATAGAATATAAAAAAATCTTTAGAAGCATCTTCATTTTTAAACTCATCATTTGACTATAGATTGTACAATCGGTATTCTGTAAAAGTAGATTCAATTTTTTAATCGTCGATACCAATTTATCGGGAAATAATTTAAGTAATTGTACAGTTATTGAGAAAAATTTACAAACCTGCTCTTGATCTTTCTTTTTCTGATCTTTTTTATCCGACATGATTGGATATATAATTCTAGTATCATTTGTCAATGAGAGTCCGTGAAAGAATAAGGTATACTTGTGTTCAAAGCGCTGAATTGTAGTCGATTAGAGTACCGTTGTAATTTTCCCCACTATACTACTCGTCTCTTGTAATGGGAACACACTTTCAAGAACCGATTTTTACTCGTTGATCGCGGGTTGTATACTATTTTTTAAATATTATACATAATTTTTTGTAAATAACTTAAAGCGAGGTAAAACATACGAAAATAATTTTCCTACAATAAAAATTGTTCAAATCGTAATTACAGCTAATTGTATAATTATGTTTTACAGATTGGGTATGTTATATATTTTTTACATCTTTCGAATCAATGTACACGTATAAAATAACATTAATCATGTATGACAAATACACATTTTTTTTTAATACTATAAGATATTTGGATTTGAAAATGTTTAAAAATTGGCGGAAATCGTTCAGAGTACGCTACTGTGCACAACGTTGTGCTATAAACTAATCGCGTTTCCTGTCTTTTGGATTCTTGAATCGCTGTTGCGAGTATCCCTGTAGAGAAGAAATGGGTTTTCAAAATATTTGGTATTCGCATCCGCGAAAGTATGGCCAAGGATCTAGGTCCTGGTATGTATTACTATTTTTTATTCTCATATTACACCCCAGTTAAATAAATTTGTATCTTAAAATTACATAGAATGTGTTCGACCGCGTGTCAACGTTTGTTTTTCCAATAGCAAAACATTTTTATATTTTTCTACTATAAATTATCTATAGTAATTTAAAAGTATCGTATTGTTGTATTATTGTTATAAAAAATTAATTATGTATTGATATCGTAGTCAGACAAAATGTTTTTAAAATTTTTTAATCATAACCTCAATGATACATATTACATGTATATGCATGGCATTGTATTTGTAAATTATCACACTTCTTTTTTAACGTTGTAATTAATAATGTCACGTTATTTTACAGTCGTGCCTGCGCAAATAGGCATGGATTAATTCGCAAATACGGTTTAAATATTTGTCGACAATGCTTCAGAGAGTATGCTGCTGATATTGGTTTCAAAAAGGTACAGTATTTTAGTTTCCTAGGTTTAAAAATATATCTTTACACGTTCATTCTCGTATTTGCTTGGAATAATTTTAATAGCATGCATAATTGTTAAATATTTTATTGAAACGAACGTTTTGTTTACAGTTGGATTAATGCAGCAACAGAGCAATTACAACAATTTCTGAAAATACCAAATGCAACTTTCATGCGAACCATTGAATCACATTAACGTAAAAATGAATAACAATGACGTTTCTTTGTCAATTTTTATTGGCATTTGAATTACCGAAATATGTTTGGAAAGGATAAAACAGCATTGTATTTGACATGAGATAAAAATAAATAAAATTATTTACATTATATATATTTGTTTGATTTTTATATAGCCCGAGACAGAGATATAATGACATAAGTTACACTGTTAATTGATGAAATCTTTCTCAAACTGTGGCTGAGATTTTAAGCTTTTATTTGAGCTTTCAGCAGTTGAAAAATTCAATCTAGAATCCAAGATATTTGTATTTTTCTAAAAAATTTTTGCGACGATTTCTATCCTTTCGTTATTGGATGGCAATAGTATTTTCTGGGTTGTAGCGATTTTGCTACTAAAAATGTACTGTTTTATCGACGTACGTGGAGAGAACTTTAAGGAAGGTAAATGAACTTGCATCATAGACGAGGTATAATCACAGACGAGGTATAATATTATATTTTAAATTTTATACCTCGTCTGTGGTATATGTATCTCGTCTATGGTTGCGCTAAATATTTAAACGAAATTAAACTCAAATTGTTCCTTAAGATTTAGGAATTTATATAAAGTTAATATAAGAGAATGTTTAGTAAGAATTTTTTAAATTCTTCTCTAATCCAAGAACCAATATCATATATTTGGAGTACTTCAACAGCTGTAAGTTACGAATTGATATTAAGAAAAAATGATGATTATTAATTAAGATGTTCATATTTTTTATGCTTTTTGTTATAATTAAAATATATTCGAATGATATTATATTACTGACAAAATTTTAATTTTGTTAAATCATCAGTATTTAAATTATAACCTCTTACGGCAAAATGGTTTTGAAGCTTCAGTCCATTAAATTAAAATGCAACATGCAATAGAATTTTTGTTTTGGACCATTAGACTTATATTAAATTTTACTATTATGTTTTTCGGTATTTTGTAAATATTTAGGGATAAACTTACCTTTATAATATATTAATTTATTCCAAAAAAGTGTTTTACTTGCAAGAAATAAAAATTATATCAGTAATTATTATTATTCTTAGGTACTAGGATATTTGAATCCAAAATCAAAAGTAAAAATGCCACCAATACCTTTGTGGAAATTAGCCGCAGCTACAGGTCCATATGTTAAACTTGCTGGTTTTAGCGGTGCAGCAGCTGTAATTTTTGGTGCTTACGGTGCACATAGTAAGATATAATTTTTATACATATTTAACATAAGCGTAATATTGTTCGTGTATTAAATTTTATATTATAGTATATTTTAATTGACTTAAGAAATATTTAATTTTCATTGATGTGACTTTTTAAATGTTTTAACGTTTGTATAAAATAGTTTTTATTTGTTATTTAATTTAGGAACGTATCCAGTAGACAACAAAGCTGACCTAAAGCAAGTGTTTGAAACTGCAAGTCGTTATCATTTTATCCACACATTAGCTATGTTAGGATTACCTATGTGTAGAACACCTTACTTGGTACGTTGAACTCCAATATAATGTTAATATTGATTATTCTTATTACTATATTTGTTATTATTACATTATTTAGGCTGCAACATTTCTACTCGTTGGAACAGCACTGTTCTCTGGAACTTGTTATTATTATGCATTTACGGGTGATAATCAATTTAATAAGTTAACACCAGTGGGTGGAGTATGTTTTATAATAGGATGGCTAACTATGTGCATATAAAATTTTAAGAAACATGGGAATAAGGTGATACGTGTAAAGAAGAGGATGAAACTAATAGAAAGAATGAAGTTGCTAACTACTGCGTACAAGAATAACTATTAATTTTTTTTTGCCTTGAAATGAACTATTTTTCCCTAATATGAAACCATTTTTAATATTATATGCTTGCCACTTACGAAATATTGTTGATTAGAAAAAATATTTCGCCGGTTCGCATATTTGTATTTTCATTTATTGAAAACTGCTAAAGAAACAAAATATGATCTGAATAAAAGAAAAAGTTGTTTATACTAATGAATTGATATAAATATAACTTTCGTTTATAACGTTACTGATGTAGGTTTAGATCATATTCTAAACCATTATACACTATATTTGTATTCCTAAGTCTTCAAGATTTGTATACTTTATCAATGATTTTTGTTTTTCTATATTGTGTATACATTACCAATTGCAATTCAACGTTATCCGTATTAGAAATATAATGCAAAAATATAAGTATAACATGTTTTACGTTTTATCGTAAAATACGCAATATTATGAAATATAAGAATATTGAATGGTGACTAAACAAACTTTGCGGTATAATGTTAAGAAAAATATCGCAAGGTTGAAACGAAGGTTTAATGCAACCTTATTAGTCTTATTTTTAAAATCAGTTCAAAACGATGATTATTTAATACCAATCAACCGCTAATTTATCGATTATGTTTTATATATGTAAAATTAAAAATCAAAAAGTGATGTATATATATATTGATCATTTTAAGCAATGGTACACAATATAAATGTAAAACAAATAGTCGCGTATTTTTTTCTTTCTACTTTTGATCAATTCATATTTTCACAATTTTTGCATAGAATCACATTTCTACAGAGATATAAGAAAGTAATGTACCTTGTATAATCCATTTGATACACCAGCTTCGCTGACTTTTATATCCATTCTATTTTGTATTATACAGTTGTCGTACATTTTTCATAAATAGATATTTCGCCTGTAAATAAGTAGATATAAGAATTTTCTGCAATTCATATATCATTACGATGACTCGGTCTGGCGATGCTGGCTGCATTCTTATACAGCTAAGTAAAGTATTAATTGGACTATCTTACCTAGAATAAAAATATCAAATAAGTTTAATTGGTGATACATCGAATAAACTTAAATATAGGAGTGTTGCACGTCGATTCGCGCAGTGCTCGCACACAGGAAACTAAGCAGCGAACACAAGAGAGATCGATTACGAAATTAAAACGATGGTCGTAAATACGCAATTATATTCGAAGTTATTGTTTTTTCATGGTGATAAAACATGAACTATTTCTTTAGCGCATGTTGTTTTTCTTACTGATGTTGACTTGTGATTTCATTGCAAATTGTGAGGCATGAGATTGGCGATTTATGGCGATGCTAAATGCACCACTGATATAAAATTTACTTATATCTAATAGACGTCCCTTCAGACTAAATTATATTTAATTAGTATAGAGTTTCGTAGCAATATCATTTTCTTGTTACTATTATATAAAGTATTTATATAGACTTGCGCATATTAAACTATATTTACAACTTTTATTAATTATTGTAACACATCAAAGACAAGTTTCCTAGAACAAGGCTGCTTCCAAGCTACCTGGTTCATAATACCACAAGAGGAAACTCATACGGTAGAGCTAATATCATCTTTGCACTTTTTTTCTTTTTTTTTTTTTTCATTTTTTTTCCTTTTTTTTTGATAAAATATATCACAATCCAAATTTATAAGTAAAAAGATAAACATCAAATTAGAATTTATTTAAATGAATCGTCACTAAAATCAAGAAAAAGGTATCTTCGAAAAAAGCTCGTATAAAGTGCAAATTTACGTTTACTGAGTTTTAAACAGAACGCAGCTATTTTTTTTTTAATATTTTAAATGGCGTTTCAAGAATTTTTTTCAACCTGAACAATGTAATAGTAAAAGAGCAAATGGCGCGCCGGTTTTCGATCCGTTTCTAGGAAAGGTGGAACGAATGTTGTCCTTCTTGTGCAGCTATTCGCAACTTTTCCCGCATTATTTCTAATGTTGTGTAATCAGGCAGTTTTAAGTAATTAACACAAGTCATCACGGATGGTAAGAAATCGTCTGTTTTCATAGACGGATCGAACGTTTTACGCACTATGGTTAACGGTGGTGTTAAACTTTTAAAACCTGAAAAATAAAATTGTATTTTATAGATATTTGAAAATTTTGTGAAAATACTAAATATCATAAAATATATATTCAACTATTAAAAATTTACCTCCAACTGGTAATCGCGGTGAACCTGTGACGAACTGAACGAACTGCCTTTGTTCTTCACTGTTGTATTTTGACATAACTTCAAACAAAAAACGGATAGCACGAGAATCTGGCGTATAACCATGATCAGTCCTACAGCACTCCAAAAGCGTTTTAACGTCCCACTGTCCACCTGTTTGTGCATGTCCACAAAATACAGCTTCAAGTTCTTCAGGGAAGAATAGTCGTAGTTGTGATGGCGGGAATACAGATTCGAATCCTTCCTTAAACGCTTCCATTTGTCTGAAGACACCTTCGTATAAGAACCAATGTACTACCAACTGAAAAATGAATTTTAAATAGTATAAGATTAATCGTATAACAAAAAAAAAAAAAAAAGAAAAAAAAGAAAAAAAAGAGTACAGTAATATTCAAATCACCACAATAAATGATAATACCTTGATGTACTGTTCCAGATTATAAATGGTAACGGATATTTCGCTTCCATTTTTTCTTAATTCGATGTTCTCGTAACCTGGTAATTCAAAAACAAGGCCAAGATCCGAAATTGGACAACCATCTAAATTTAGTGACTCTATTAGTTGTGCTTTTTCATGTGGCATTAATGTTTGATCTTTCTCAATTGCTTCCTTTTGTCTAACAGTTTCCTGTAGTCTACTAAGAGTTCGATGTACATCAGGACATACGTATGCTAAATCGGCTAATGTTAACGTATGTTCTTCTCCCAATAACCAACGATAAAAAGTTAAACTGAATGGTAAATCCAACTGTAAAAAATTATAACCATGAAAATATAGTTCGAATATAGTTACAAATGTCTTAATTTAATCAACAAAATAAAAAATGTTTTGTACCATTCTTGAGTCATATATCGCTTTTGCCATAAACTTTCCAAGGAACTTAAACTTTGTTTTAAGCTTTGCAAGATGGGATACTTTAGTATTCCAGGCGATTGGCATTGAGAAAAGTCCCTGTGGAGTATTAACGTATCCTGTTTCAGTAGGATTTGAACTATTATGCCAAAGATCAAGATCAGCACGTTGTAATTCCTGAGAGACTAGAGCATAAAATTCTAATGTCGGACCAAGACCGGTACCAACCTGCAAAACAATGTTTGTTAAATAATGTGAAAATTAAATAGAAAAAAAGAAAGAAAAAATTATATAAAATGTAAAGAAATAAACCTCATTGACATATTGCACTTCAAGTAACGCTTTGCTAGATGCTAAGTCTTGTATAACTTGTTCCGCTTGTTTGAGAATATCAGTTCTAGAGATAGTTCTTTTTCTTCGTTCTAAACGTGGAGTGACACGTTCTTGACTATCTGATCCCGATAACTCTGGTGCAGAATCTAAGAGACGTTGCAAAGCTCTATCTCTATCAAACGATGTTGCATAAAGTAACAATTGTCTTGTTTCAAATGGAAACAGGAATGGGCTGAAAATTATTGAATGTATAGTCATTTAACGAAATTTATATTAGTAAATTATTGTGAACTTTATACTACTTACCAGACTGTAGCAATTTGTTGTAACCACAATGGTAGATTTCCAGTCATGATTACCAAAGGATCTTGTAGCTGCCGACTTGCTTTTGCAGCAATTTTAGTGTTAATAAAATCTTGCGGATAAAGTAAACTTACACTCTTCAGATGAGGAAATAGAACACCCCAATGGCGATTTAGTGCGTATAAAAGACGCAGTAGGCATAAACCGTCCAATGAAGCATCAGTAATGGTAACTGAACTTGGCAAGGTGGGTGATAGATAAGGATCAAGTGGACATCGTTGTGGTGGGATTGTTCCTTCAAGCCATAAACTATCTTCTTTTCGTTTTGAACTGATCTTTGTACTTTTTCCTTTGCCTTTGCGGCTGCTACCCTGTGAACTTGATCCTGGTTTTGGCGACGTTGCGGTTTCCTCTTCTGGTACAGGCCTAAATATATAAAAGTGATTTAAATTGTTACTTGATTTTTTAACTTTAGTTAAAAAAAAAAAGAAATATAAAAATGAAAATACCTATAATAAATTGTGTGAGTTTGTACCCATACAGCATCGTGGCCAAGAGGTGGTTCACCATCAGCTTCTGCTTCAGAATGATCCATTCCAGAACAACCGAACTGTCTAACAGCTTGATAAACAGTCATATTAAAAGGCAGTACTTCATCTCCAATTAAGAACTGGAGTTTATGTTTTGCTGATCCTTGACTTATAACTACTGCCGCCTATAAATTTAAATGCATTTAACAGAATGTTAACCTTTTTTTTTTTTTTTTCCCTTTAATAATTTACAGTACACGAAACACAAATATTACCAATGTATCGTCTATATCGTCTTCACTGTTATCGTCATCACTAACCATAGACTCAGCCTCTCGTATTCTACCATATCCACGAACCATTAAATAACGTTCGATCGCTTGTACTAATGCAAGAGGATCTATCTTAACAGTGCCTCCTTTCCATTGTTTTAAATTGTTACAGTCTGGATGTCGTTGGAGATTACACTATAGAATTATGAATTAGATTAAAATATTATAATTATTTGCAAACAATTATTTGTTTTAAGAAGAAATTGTACCGCACCTTCAGCTGATGTGTATTAAAGAACTTAAGAGCACTAGTTCCTCCACGACCAGCACCAGATCCTGCTGGTAAATCATGTACTTTTACAGGAAATTGTTCCAGCTGTGCAACACAACTATTTAATTTCGTTACTAGAGCACCAAATGCTCCAGGATTAAGATCGATAATATTGTTGCCCTGCTGCATCTAAAAATAGAATATTTTAACGAAAAATATTCTACAAAAGAAATTTTGTATAATAAAAATTGTATCGTCAATTTGGTTAATTTTACTTACAGTCGATTCTGCAAACAACTTCCAGAACATACGAAGGCGATCGTAACGATTGCCAGGAGCATCTGTAGTAGTGAGGTAGTTGAGCAGAGCTTTGATGAGACCGCTATAGTTCATTTCAAATGGAGATATATCGCTTTCAAGCACTATATCTCGTAATTCGGTAAGTGCTGATAACATTTCATCCAATTCCTATAAATATATATTTTCATTAATTGCATATTATATTAAATATTGCGTATTTACACTGATGCATACTTACATTTGATTGTAACCGTTGTATGGCGGCGGTAAGTCTTGAAAGAACTGTCATTGCCGGATGTGTACAGGGAGCATCGTCCTGATATCGTGTCAAGAATTGAGCAGCCTGTTCACGTACCCATGCTTTAGCTTTATCTCGGTTACCTCCTGTTAAACTTGAATTACTTGGTGGCTTTGACAAACTTGTCGACGAGCTTGTATCTCTTTTATCGCTAGTAGAACTTGAAGACGACGATTTTCGGCCCCATCTAGCAGGATTAAGATTTCCTAAGAACCGATTATTTTTAGGAGCAAAACCAGGGAAAAGCGACTCTGGTTGTTGAGTTTGTTGTGGTGTAGTACCGCCTAGTCTAGAAAATCGACCCTTCTTGTTTTGTCGTTTCCTTTTTAGGACATCCCCGATTTTCCTAATTAAGTTTTAAATATAAATATATATTGCCCTATTAATGTGATATTTCAATTTTTTTTTTATATCGTATACGTACAAGTGAGCACTTTGTGGTGTAGTTACATCATCTACGGTGGAGTTTAATTCATTTCTAGAATGCGTTTCCATCGATGCAGAAAGATTTGGTTTCAATTGACATGTTGCAATTGTACCGAATAATATATTACCATTCGTTGATGGAGTGGCAATCGGAGATGTGGCATTACTAGAAGAAAACATCGTGGTGGAAGAAAGCGACGTATTAGACGGACCTGGCTGTGGGCTTGGTAATGATGTACCTAGAAACGATAAAAGTGAAAGAAAACAATTACATATTTTCTAGTTAATATCAATACATTTTAATATATAAATAATTATAAATACAAATTAAACAAATTACCAGTACCAGAAGGACACTTGGGTGGTGAAACACCAAGAGGTACTTCAGGGTCAGCTAGCTGACGTATTTGATGCAAAACACCCTCACGATGAAAATGAACTCCAAATACTTGTGGTAGCCTCTTCATTAATATACTTGCCATTTGTAGAGCTCCAATAACAATTCGTAAATCTTGAGACGCTAACATACCCGCTATATGCGACGATACTACTTGGTTCTTTAAAACATCCTGGATTAACAACAATAAAAGCAAGAAAATTTTAATAACAATGAACAATTTCACGAATACAATTGCACTCACAATTATATATTTACCTTAAGTAAATCAGTTGAAGCGTAATAGACCATACGTAAAAGAGCTCGAAGACATTTACATTTTACAGCAGGGCCAGCAGAACTGCTGTAAACTTCGTATAACACAGAGAAGAGAGTTCGAATAAACGATACTAACCACTCATTTGTTTCAATTACTGGAGGTACAACATCCATGCTACAAAAATCCAATGTTTCATAAAAATTAAAATCCATTTTAATAAAAATTAAAATATCTAAGATTAATGAAAAATTTATTTTAAAAATTAACTTACGTAGACGAACAGGTAGGACTCTTGCCTTCTGTCGGATGCGTATTCACTCTGCGAAAAATGCTTCTTGCTACTCCAATATCTTCATTAATTTGTTTCATCACAGTCAAATCTATCGTATAAGTTCGTCCTAAAGAGGAAAGACAAATCTCGTCCTCGCCATTCTGAAATGCCATCTGAAAAAGACATTTCCATTTCAATGTTTCTATTTGATTTTCTATATTTGATTAAGTAGAATGATTATAGTACCTCGATAATTCTAGAATCGATAGTGCTAAACGGATGGCAGCAATGCCTTTCATCACGCCATTCCCAATGAACATTTTCTTGTTGATTACTGGTCCTTTCAAGTAAGCTATTTACACTAAATATGCCATCTGTTGGTAATGGAGGCATGAGCTCTTCGATCAAACAAGTGATTTCAAACCATTCTTGTGGAGATCGCGGTACTAATTCTACATCTTCTGTTTTCACTTCTAACGATCCGGTTAAAAGATAACTTAGTGTGAAGGCTATATTTTGTTGCAGAAGCAACTGTGCCAAGTCAGGACAGCGATTTGATATCACAGAGAGCATTCGCAACACCGTTATGAAATTACCAATGCTATTAACAGGTGGTGTAATCATAAGCTAAAATACATAAAAACGCGTATGTCATTAGCAATGAAGTCAGTAAAACATTATACTATTTAAAAAATATATATCTCTTACCAACTGTTGTAAATTTTGAAGAAGTTCTGCATTGATAATTTTATGTAAAGTTACAGGATCATGTTGAAAACTATCAACTAAACGACTAAATGCTTGGCAAACACACTCAACACTTTTCTTATCTTGATTCGTCAGTCTACTTGTTAATAAAGGTAAACTGTCAGCTACTAAATGAAAATCATCAGGATGAAGATTTTGACAACAATTTGCTGTAATCGTTAACGCAGCTCGCTGTGCCGTTATATTGAAAAAATCGACAAATTTTAAACAAGCAGATACTCCTCCCTAAAAATGAATATAATAGTTCGTAACAAGTCCGTGTATCATTTTACATCGTTAAGTCGTGTTTTTATTAACTAATTAATAACACACATACCGCGTGTAAAATGGTTTTGCTGTGTCTTCGGGAAAGCATAGCTAATGCTGTTAAACATTGTTCTGCCACGTCCATACATTCGATAGACTCTAGCTTTTGTAAAAATACTGGAACAGCATCAACCACAACGGTTGATGATCGAGGTAAAGCTTCCATCATGTAAGTAAGAGCGCGACACGCGTGTGTCATTATTACAAAATTGTGTTCTATTCCCAGTAAATTTATTAATGCTGCAACCACTTGCTTTACAGGAAAACCAGCTAAAGTATCTTCATTTCCCATGACAAGAATTTCACCCATTCCAATAACAGCTTGTAACTGCTCTCCCTCATCGTCAACAGCTTGCAAACCAGCTAGTAATTGTTGTGCTTTAGCAGCTGAAATTATAAAATTATTTTTTAAATATCTCATAAAAAAAATTTTTTTTATTTAACTATAACTAAAAAAAAAATAATACCAGAACTTGCACCCATGCTTCTGTTTAATAAATGTTGCATTCGGGGTGCTAACGCGCCAAACACATGAGGAGGTAAACCTCTAGCTTCAAGTAATGCTTGCAGCCTTCCAACTTCACCATCATCACTTTCACTATCTCCAGTAGTACCCGACATCCCAGATGGTCCTCCACTTGCTTAATAAAGAATGATATTTAGAAGTGAATTCAATAATAATTCTATATTAATATACAATTATTAACATTTTTTTTAGGAAGAACTTACCAGTGGCAGATGTAGCTGTAGATGCCGATTCGTCTTCACCTGTTGTAGATACTAACTGATTGCCAGAAACTGTAGACGAAACAGTTGTTGGGGTAACACTGTTGGTCACAGATTCAGTACCTGACATTACACTTCCTCCAGAACCGCCTTCTATCACTCCCTTTCTTGCACGTGATGAAGAACGATGTCTATTCAAACAGTATATTATAGTGATGATAACGTATATTAAATACAACAATATTCAAGGTATAACTAATTATGATTTTTAACAAATTAATTACCTAGAGCTTGAACAAGTGCCTGTTGTAGTATCTTTCTTATGATGCTTTCCTGAAGTTTTGTTATTACTTGACAGTTCTTTAGATTCACTGGATAATTTTGCGCGAGAACGTAATATATGCTTGTGCGCCGGATGAGGGTGTGCAGGGTTGGCAGTAGCGGTGGCAGACACAGGTGGATTGGCAGTGGCTGTGGTGATGCCACTAGTGCCTGCCCCATCATGTGCCAACGCCCCCCCACCACTCTCCACAGAATTACTGGCTGCGTTACCCACTCTGATGCTGGACTTCACACTTAAAACTTGACTACTCGCACTGCTACTCGCGCAGGTTGCACCACCGTGGGATTTTGACCCTAAAATATTGAAACATTTCATTATTATTATTATGATATGTATACAAAGACTTTAAATATTTGCAATTGTTTTTAGATGTTCTAAAATTTCATTATTATCGAAGATTATTACCACTTTGAATAATAAGGAAGAGAGACGTTAACATACATATATAAGGCTTTAGTGCACATAAAACAGATTTTGTAGGTACCATTGTTTTTGTGCATAGTTATAAGAATCAAGCATTTTTACAACTTGAAAGTTGATAATAAATGTTATAATTTATAATACAATATGTACATTGTCTTTTGTGCAATCTATGACCTATTCAAGCATGTATTTTCTTTTTACATATATTCATGTTAATTACATACATATTCGTATTACATATGTTTATAGAAACATAGTCCTGTATTAAACCTAGATAGATATATAACACAGGCTTATATCTATTTTTCTTTTCATTTTATAAATTTCCTTAAATAACAATTTTATAATATAAACGAGATATGAAAAAGTATGCGTAACATCTCAAATTGATAATAATATTACCTTTAAAAACACAGTAAATTTAATTTAATAAATTAATTTTTTCTTACATGTAAAAATGTACAAAAGTACAAATATTTGATTTATAGAGATACGTGTTTATCTGGTAGTAATTATCAAATCTCTTTAAGTTTGTAAAAAAAAAAAAAAAAAAAAAAAAAATTCAATGAATTTTCAAATTAATATTTAATGATGTGTAAATAAATATTTTCAGTGTAATTATGAAATTAAAATATAATTGTAACATTACATACTATTCAAGAAGTTTTATATTATTACAGAAAAGTATTAGAGATAACATTCACGTACAATTGCTTTGTATACTTTTTTCACAAAGTGCATATACAGAATATGTATTTTTACTCAACATTACTACAAATGAACTATATTTACCTTATTAATTTGATACTATCCATCCCATTAAATTAAATGAAAATATTTCATACTATTGCACACGTGGATATATAAATTTAATATATTTAGTAATTTTTAAAACTGAAAACAATAATTATTTTAGTAAAAACTTAGATCATTAAAATAAGGATCATAAATCTACAGAAATTAATGCACTGTAATTAATGATAATTGTGTACAAAATTGAAATTAGTTTTACTATATAATTGCACACATATTATACAAATATACTGTATTATATTTTATAAATATTACTTAATATATAAATGCTGTATTTAAATTTTTGAATTAACCTTTTGTATTCCAAGAAATTGAAAATTAAATAAAAAAAGATAAATATTGGGTAATAAGTATTGGGTATACATTTGACATATTCATCATACTTGTGAATAACTTAATTATGTATCATTTTTAAAACATTTTAGTTAAATGTTACATTAATATTTTTCATACATCTTCATACCTCATGAAGTATTTTCACATTAAAATATAATCTTCAAATAATAAAGTAATAACGAGGTAGTGTTTATATATATACATATATATGTGTATGGAATTTCATCGTGAAATTTCAAATATTACAAACACGTTGTATAAGTTACATCAGAACCATATTTACTAAATATGTCTGGAGAAATAATGTCATGCATAAATCAAATTTGACACAAACAATTTGACCTGATATTAAGTATGATATACTTGCATTATGGGTATGGGGAACCAATTTAGAGAGCAGCTTTATAGTGGTCTGTACTCATTTAAAGACATCTACTCATGAATTTGTAAGAGAAAATAAGGGTAAGAAAATGTAGTACGAAGTGTGTACTCCTTAGGCTTACCTTCTTGATGATACGTTTGTGTTGATATTGGAAAAAGTGCTTTGACAGCAGACACAAATCCTTCCAGACATTCGCTCATCCTCAGGCCTAATGATACAGTCTGATCTATGACTCTTATTTTGGTAATACTTTCTTTCTTTAATTTTAAGATACTTGTGAATCAAATCCTAATTTTACTACCCTATACTTTAGCCTACTACTTCATTAAATGAAGGTTGCAAAACACGTTGTTGTAACATATGAGCAACGATTTTTTTTTAATTGGCCATGGTAATTGCAAGTACCAACATTATTGTTTTCACTTCTGTATGTTTAGAAGTATCATCATTATTTAATTTGTTTATAATAATTTCTATTTAATTATATATAACTAAAATATTTATCTAATTTTAATTGTTCGGAAACATTTAAATAAATTTCTGTTTTTAAAATTATCATAAAAATAATCTTCTTTTTAAATAATTTAGTTATTATTGTTTAAAAATATGTGTATTAGTAGAAAAAGGTAACAAAAGAATTGTTCTTTTTAATATAAAAATGAAACAAATTTTTTAACATAAGAATACTGTTAAATAATCGATGATTATCATATTTGTTATTAACTATTATAAATTAAAAAGCACTATAAATAATGATGTTTAATAAATTAATAAACTAGTACTACATAAATGGATTAAATAATATTAACTGTATATATTATATAAAATCATAAATGTATCGTATTTAAAAGAAAAAAAGAAAACCTTATTTAGATTAAAAATGATTAATTTTTTTAAGTATAAATGACCATTTTTTTTTACATAAAAAATGAACGCACAATAATTAATCATAAATTAAATTAAATATATTATTCTTCCGTGTTAATTAACTAATTATTAATTACCGTTATTATTGTTAGGATTTATGCATTTTTATAGGTTTTTAATCGTGAAGATTATTAATATAAATACATTAGACATATTTAAAAGTGGTTCAATTAATGTTTAACTTGTATTATGTGTTCACTCAAATCACACATCACATCTCATTGCAACCAACACTTTTTTGACGAATAAAAAAATAAATACACTAACCTCTTCCTCTTGATGTGGATGGATGACTAGTAACTGGTGTAGCACTTGATGTTGGTACCAAATTGTTATACGTCAAGTCTTCTCTGCTATTGTAACCACTGGATAGTGATAAATCGTAACTGTTATGTCCTTGTGATATGGCTTGTGGATTTTGTGGCGTACGAGAACGAGTCCTTGAAGCAACACAGTCAATTGCTGTTAAATTTAATTCTGGCAAACTTGTTCTCGCAGTACTACGGGCTCTTGTACTATTCGCGCTAATATTATAATTTGATTGCTGAACCTTATGTTGAGGCCTCCAATCGGTATCTGTAAAATACCAATTAAAACGAATTATCGTTAAAACTAAGATCAACTTTTAGAAACTGTAACTTCTCAAGATACTAATAAAAAAGTTCAACCGATAACATAATCGAATATTTAAAGAAATAAACAGAATATAAAACATGAGATTAGCACATTACTGTTAACCAAAGATTATATTCATATCGGTTTAATACGTATAATTACCAAGATATGATTCTAAGCCACTGCCATGACTTTTACGTTCACCTCTTGCTTTACTCTCTGTTTTGAAGGAATCACTTGAATGCTTACAAGAAGTATTATTAAAAACTTCAGATGATTGTGGATCACCAATGGTTTGTCTACGTCTTTTTTCTTCTACAGTAACTGGAATAGAACCAGTACTCTGTCGTTTTCTATAACCACTGCTAGAGCTCTTCCCTCTAACCTTAGAGGTGTCTGCTGAAGCACTGGCCGTCTCTACAGACCCCCCTGATGACAACTGATCTTGTTGATCTGCCATAGATTAATCGACTCATGCCACTATTCTGTCTGTAAAAAAAAAAAGAAAAAAAAAGAGAAAAAAATAAAGTATTTTCAATAATTATTTAGGTAAAAATTAATTTATAACATTTTATACAGAAATTACAAGGTATATATTCGTTTCGATAAAATTTAAAGTAATTGTAAAATGGTCAAAATCCTTGGCACCGCATACATTATATAACGACAAGACTATAATCTATAAATGGAAGTTAAAATTAAAAATATAGAATAAAGAAATAAACCAAAGTTGGAAACGATTCTTCTTTTAATACATATAATTGATACAACACCATGGAATATACTATAGCAGAGATTAAAATTAGAATATACAATGGAAATTAGTCGTTTCAATTGAAATTCACCTCTTTCAAATTTCTTTTTATAAACCACTGAACAACATTATTATATTTATTTTTGATCGANAAAAAAAAAAAAAAAAAAAAAAAAAAAAAAAAAAAAAAAATAGAAGCAATTATTTAAAACCATAACAAAGAAACATACCTACTTTTAAACAATGTATTAAGGAGAAAAAAAATATTACAATTCTGGCAAAGTAGATTAAACAGAAATCACTTATTGCGATAAATCAATGCACACTCGGATAAGAGGAGCGTAACTAAATAATACAGCAGAAGCGATGCGCAATTAATGTTTTCCTCCACGGTGAAAGAGATAGTAACAAACCCAAGAATCATAACAAACACTACAACTGGTGCCCGTTTATAATATCATGGGCAATGCAAAATTGTGCCGTTGACATCATAGAACCTCTTCTAAGAATACTAGAATTACACGGTTGCTACAAAGCCACGAATAGACGCGGTACACTCTAACGATTCAACGAAAGACGTAAATAATTATAACAAAGACTCGCAAGTGAGCAAGCCACCATTTGCTTGCGAACAAGTAATGGAGGACGAGTTCTTTCTTCGTCTCTTTCTCTCTTTCGTTTCTCCACTCTCGTCACCGTGTGACCTCAGGTTGAGGTCCTCGAAAAAGAGAACCCTACTTGGGTATGCAGGTCTTCGACGAAAAGAGAGAGAGAGAGAGACAGAGAGAGAGAGAGAAAAAAAAAATACGAAGGAAAAATTCCAATCGCAGATAAGATTACCTGAATGTCGGAAAAACATGCCCAGGGCATTGCGAGGAAAATGTCTTCTCGTTGATGATTTTTATAAGTATAATATTCCTCGTTACATACGACAGAGAAATGGATTCTCGCGCACGCACGTACGTTGGTGAATGGCTATGTGCACAAGCACACACCAAAAAACGCACCGAACGCACTGCCGAGGCACACTGAAGCAAGTCAGCGGAATGCGACGGCTATCGGGATCGGGTTGGTTAGAATTGGGAAGCTGGAGGACGCTCCGCCCCCATCAGGAAACGTCACACACGAAGTCAACGTAGGTGCGTTCGAAAACTCGTTGCCCGCGTGGAGTGAAATCGCAATTCATAACGCAACACCGGAGACAAAACCGGCGCGAATAGCCATCTTGTTGCAGTTTTTTTCAAACACCAACTTTTACTTTCTCCTCATCTATGGTGTAAAATTAGCCGCAAACGGTTGATCGAATATAAACGATTAACTTTTAAACGTGTAATTGCTTATTTTTTGATTAATATATTTATATATGTACCATAATTACATGTATTATACATATATATATATACACGATTTAATATACCGCGTGTAACATTGTACACTGTTGCGATATACGCAGTGAACATTTCATATTTATAAATTATGTGGAACGAAGTTAGAAATATTTGCGAATAAAAATAAATAAAGTGCTGGGATATTATTCGGTTCTCGAGTACGCATAATCTCTGTTCGGATAAAACGTGTAACGTGTCAAGCTTTGAATAATGTTCGAATTCAAAACATAATTAGGTTATCGGGAATGAATGCACGTTAAGGATTGATACGTGATATTTCCG
>SMSQ01025954.1:328618-358804 GCA_019453375.1 Ctenoplectra terminalis
CCGACGGAAAACCGTGGAATTAAAAAAAAATACCCTTGCATATTATAATTAAAGTGTCTAAAAAATAAAAAGGAAAAAAAAAAAAAAAAAAAAAAAGAAAAGAAAAGAAAACGTTGCTACTCGTTGTACGATACTTTTTAAAACGTCGTAGTCACGTTAACCCGTTTCAACCGCTTCAAACGTACACAACAACGTACCGAATGATCGTTGTAATGCATTTTAAAAAAAATTAAGCACCAATATAAGGTTCAAATAATTATAGAACTGCTGTTTCGTCACTTTTTATACCTTACACGCAAAACACGTAAACTTCACAATTACTATGTCGCAACAAATGTCGAGTTCTAATTCTCTATTGTTTGATCGCGACAAGTATGTACACATCGGCTATGATTAGTTGAAAACCTTATTCAATACTGTCCTATTGGCCGATAAACTAAAATATTTTCCAATTCATGTCAAAACAGCTTGCGATAAATGAAGTCTGTTGGCAAATAAATTAAACAAATTTTTCATATATCCATGTACAGTTGTTATAATTACTGAACGTTTCTTTATGCTCAATTTTATTTTGGAATAATTACTTACCAAAAAAGGGAGCTCCTCCCTGGAAGTCGGACTCCAGTTACGCAATGCGATGTGCGAGAGGACACGTGAAAATACGAACTGTGCTGTCAAGTCGATTGGAGCGTCGTCTGCTACGATATCTCGACCAAGGATTATATACGATGCAGGTTGTTTCGGTCGATTCCACCGAAGCACGTGCATCTCTTTATGTTGCCATAGTGTAACGTCTTTAAACGGTGATTGGTTGACGAATATTACTTGATTTTCATCGACCAATCAGCGGCAAAAATAATATTATGGCTTTATTTCATAAAAAAGATTAGTTAAAATATAGAGTGTTCTTTTATAAACATTTGACGAAAGTAAAAACTGCGATTCGAGTATAATGGTCGAATGTTGATTCAACGAGCTAAGTATGATGCTAGTTTTGTAAAGATAGAGAACTTTTTCTATGTTTCAAAAAAGTACACTTTGAAAAAGCAAATCTTTATGTTAGTACGTGCATTGAAAACGTTTAAAAAAAAAAAGAAAAAAAAGATTCGTTACACGTTTCAAATTGAATGATTTTTCTTCAACGTGTTCTTATTTATTTATAATAACAATAACTGGTAACGTAACTCGTATAGAGAATTAAGTAATTATTTTTCGTTAATACTATACAACAATTGTCTCAAAGATTCTTCATTGATAGTTTGTAAATTATTTGTATTACTGTCTGCGCTACTGTAACTTTGTTCTATGTTCGTATTAATTATATTCATTTCCATGTCATGTCCTGCATTTCTAAAGGTATCATAAGGTTTCAATATATCTTCTTTTTGTATGGGAGATGATACTCGTAAGTGTTCCATTTCAGTAGTGGGTGAAGATAATCCATTTTCAAGCGGAGACATTACCATTGAGAAAAAATCATTTGTATCGTCTTGAACTGATTTTTCATTTTTTGAGTGTATCGTTTTACAAGTTTCGAAGGATTTCTTAAATATAGAGCTATCAGGAATGTCGGACTTCCATGTATTCCTTATTTCTTCATTTTCATTGTTTGTTCCTACGCGTTCTTCTAATTTTTGTTTTTTATATGCAACGGTTTGTGTTTTTTCGGCGTTAGACTCTTTTGTTAAAAGATGTTGACCTTGAGTATTTATAATCAGTACATACTTGTTTTCTTCATTATTTATGATATTTAGCATGGACTGATTATCCTTTAAAAAATCTTTTTGAGTTTTGCTTAAGTCGTTGCTTATACCTTGTGTATTTGTTAAATTTATAGAGCGTTGATCTATAGTATTTGTTTGTTGCACATTTTCTACTTGTTGCGCCGGACACTTATGAGTTCTTTGACTTACCTGTAATAATAAATAATTAGTAAAATTGTAAAAGTATTTCTTTATAAATGTAACATACCTTGTATCTGAAACTTTTTCCACATGTTATACATTTATAAGGCATGACACCTGTATGAATTCTACGATGAACCAAATAAGAAACACGTTGACGGAAACATTTTCCTAAAAAAACAAATATCGCTAACAAAAAATTAACTTTTTTCGTATTGTTCTGTCTATTTTTTTATTATGATATATAATTATAATTTTTAATTATAAGAATCTCAAAATATATATTGTACAAATATATAGTTGTTATTTATAATATTTAGTCGTTGCTTCTAAGTATAAGCTATATCGGTACAAAATTTAATAATAAACACAAAACATTGTTATACATACATTGCGGAATAAGAAAAAATCCATGTTAAATTGTTAGTAATAACTGAAAACAAAACATGCGTTATTTCAAAGTATTTACAATATTTTTTAAAATAATATCTACATAATAGTTAACGTACCACAAGTTTCACACGCGAAAGGTTTTTCTCCTGTATGAATTCTTTCATGATTGTGCAAAGTAGATAATTCTTTAAATGATCTGCCACAAGTTGTACATGTATGCGGTTTATCATCTTTGTGATATAATCTATGTTTGTGATATGATTGCTGAAAAGTGAATGTTTTATTGCATATATTGCATTTATAAGGCATTTCTCCTGAATGTAATCTTTTATGTTTCTTTAAAAAATATTTTGTTGTAAACATTTTATTGCATATATCACACTCCCATTGTTTAGCTTCGTGTGTTTTTAAATGTTGCATTACATGTTGCTCCTAGAATAATAAATTTATTTTATTTTTATAAACATTATTTAAAAGGAATTTAATTACCTTTTTAAATTTTTTTCCACACGTGGGACAACTGTATTTATTTTCATTAAATATAAGTTCAATTTGTCCACCTTTAGCTAAAGAACCTGAAAATCTGTATTTGTTAATATTTATTAGATGATATATTTTCAATATAATATTAATAAATTACCTAAATTATACCCCATATGGGCTACTCTCATATGCACCATTAAGCTACCCCTCATTTTAAACACTTTGGAGCATAAGTGACACGAATAATTCTTGAGTAAATTTTCAGGAATAACATTTAAGTCTTTCTCATTAATCATATGTACTAATTGTTTATGTAAAAGTAAAATATTATGATCAGGGAAATGAAAACCACATATATTGCAACGTTCAGTCTTTTCTTTTGTTGATGATAATGTTTTTATAAGCTTTAATTGAGGCAATATCTCTTCGTGTTTAAGACTTTCATTTTGATTTTCAATACATGTTGTAGATAAATTTTCTTGCACATTTTTATCGTTAGATTTTTCTAACGACGTGTTAGTACAAGCAGTTGTAATGTTTGGAAATTTATTCATTATTACTATCTGTTTGTTGTTAAAAAGTTTTTCACCTTCTATAGATCTTTCCATCTTATTTGCTGTATTTTCATTTTGTTGTTCACAATGTTGACTTTGCAACCAGATTTTAAGTGTTTGAACATTCTCATATTGTGTTTCAGGATAATTTTGTACAAAGCTTAGATGTTTAACATTTTGACTGGTACAATACTGTGTATCGTAATTCAATTTTATTGTTTCTTGTAATATTGGTTGAGAGCTTTTTTCTGTTTCTATTTCTTTATTTTTATGAACTGTATCTATTTCTTTGTTTCCACAAATTGAATCTTGTATAAATGTAACTTGAGGTACATGATTCAATGGATTTTGATCTTGAAGAGAAACCTCTGAATTTAAAACTAGAGCTTTATCTTTTGCACTTTGTAAGCTTTGAGAAGGTATTAAATTACTTTGAATATTTAAATTGTTTTGTGAAATTTTATTTAAATCTGTAATTTGTATCTTAGACACATTCCAATCTTGAAGAGTAGTATTTTGTAAATTAGTTATTGTTGATGGATTATGACTACTAGTAATAACATTTGTATGTTTTGATAGCTCTGTTGAATTATTACTGTTTAAATTAATAGTGTGACTGAATAAATGTATAGTAAGTTTATCAATACCAAGCAATACTTCGTTACACACAGGGCATGTAAGAGGTCGTGTTGCTACACTTATTAATTCTGCTCGCAATGCATCTAATGTTAAAAAACCTGGTTGTGAGCATAAAGGGCATGCTAAAAGTCGTGCACACATGTTTCTTACCAATCTTTATTTACAGTATATTTCTTAAAGATATTAATTACTATTTGTAATATAGCATCACATTGTTTCTTTTCCATAAAACACCATGATATTATTAATAATGTTTAACAATATGAAACAATGATGTAAATGATCATTTCATCTTCTTTTTTTTACAAATAAAAATTAACTCTCATAAAGACTTAATATTGAGGGTTAAAGTATGGAGTGTATAAAATATAAGTTTAAAGTAACTGATCAATTTAAATTTAACATTGTCATCTGTAATGTTATTGGGGTTATGCCTGAACTTGACCCAATAGCACAAATTAAAGGTCAAAATCATACCTCACGTGTCAGTAATTAAAAAAAAAACTTATAAGAACAAAAGTTTTTTTTTTTAAGTTCACAGAGTAGAACAAGTTTTATATCTGATAATCTAATTATAGAATAAGGATTTCAGATATTTATCTGGGATTCCTTTGATTCTTTGTGAAGTGTATATGATGCTGTTGGAGCTATATTTAGACAGGAAGCGGGACATTTAAGAAGAAAATACTGTAAAAATAAGAACATTTTTATTAAATTAAAAAAAGTACAAAATTTATAAATTTATAATAAGTAAAAAAACGATAAATAATAACAAATATTTAGTTTAATAAGCTGGACATTTGTATGGTGCACCATCTTTACAACAGTATTCCCTTCCAGCAGAAAGATTTGTATTAATCCAACCACTCTTACAGTTTTTAATAAATAAGTAAGCCTGTTACAAAAAATGTTATAACACAATTTGCATATCAAAGTATTTCATTATTGTAAATCGGTACAGCAAAACTTACTCTTTCTTTGTGGCAGTCATGTTCTATTGTACTACATAATATTTTAGGGCTGTTTGGTAGATATTTAATAATCTGTAACAAATATTTTTTATTCAAAAAATTAAAACAATAATATTAATAAAATACATATGTGATGATAAATATGTATTTTGTAGATATTAACTTACAGTATCCAAACATTTATTTGTACAAAATCTATTTCCAGTAGGAGTACATGGAAATGTTTCAGGAAGATCATGAATAAGAGCAGGATTTCCTTTAGGTGGTTCTTTACTACCTTTTTTAAACTGCCCACTTAAAAAAATTCCACAAGCACAACCAATTGGAGACTCAGTAGTTGAAATTTTAAGGGTATTATTTAAAGCTCTTGATTTTGTTTGATTGTCTGCAAATACAGATGAGAGACAAAGAACGGATAGTAGAACTACTGGATACATTTTTCTGTAAAGACAAAAATTGTGTTTATGTGAAATTCTATTTACATAAAATTATATTAAGTATGAATTATGAAAAATTATCGATTTTTATATTATTATAAAATGTTGATAAAGCGGTAAAAATATATTATTCAGTTTAAACATACTTACATTAAGTAAATTGAGTGTATCGTTTGAAGTTGTAAAAGTTACTGAATTGATGGAGGTTTTGCTAAAAGTACTTTGTTTTGTAAAGTCAGCAATTAAAATGGGTCATATACTTAATAAGCAATATTTCGTAATATGGTAGTACTGCAATCATATTGTGTATAAAAAGTTTACTTTATTTTTTCTTCAGTTAATACGAATACAGTTTTAAAGAACAAATAAATATATACACTAACAAAGTACTATACACTTATATTGTATTCTTATTAATAAGATCATACATGTACACTGTGTTGACATTTTATAACTTTTTAATAAGTTTTGCATTTCCTTTTAGAACTACTTTTTTATCATTTGCGATACAAATATATTCACATTTTATAATTTTTCTTACAGAAATAATTTGCACCTTTATTGTTATTGTATCTCCAGCATAACATGGTGCTGGAAATGTAAGGTTTTGTTCAACTACTATGGTCCCTGGACCTGGTACTTTTGTACCAAGAACTCCTGATACTAAGCCATTAAGAAGTGCACCGTGAACAAGGTTGTTCGATGATTCAACATGTATTGGATTAAAATCACCAGTTAATTTAGCAAAATTTAGTATGTCATCTTTTGTAATTTTTTTAATAACCGATACTTCATTTATAGGCTTTGCAGTTTTTAAAATATCCGAAGCTCCTGTACAATACCTTTTCAATAATTCAAAGAATGACTTTGACAATGTCATTTTATTTTTCATTTAAATTGTTTGGTATAATTTTTTTATAGCTCTTTAGAATTTTCAATTTTATCTTTTGTTATAGTACAATCATTCAAAAATATTGTTGCTAAATTTTTAATACGATTACTTTCATGATGTAACAGATCAGATATTTTTTCAATTAGTTCGGTTGTTACTTCATTTTTAGATTCAGGTGTAATTAAAAATATCAAACTAGTAATCACTGACAGTACGATGTCTTCATCTTGTGAAGAAAGTAGGGATGTTAATAATTGGATGCCTTGGTTACGTAAAATGTATAATTTATTTATTGGATCTAAAATATAATCTCTATTTTAATTACCGACTATTATGAACATATATTTTTCAGGATTGACATAATCAATAGCACAATTATATACTTACCAGCACATACGTTACAAATACCTCCTGCAGCAAAACGTATTAACTTTACATTATCTTCTGATAATGTGTGAAGAAACAAATCAATTATTTGGAGTTGTCTTATGTACCCATAATTGATAGGATCATAAGCAAAATTAGCAAGATTTGCTAATACTTGCTCTTTTGCTTCTGTGAAAATAATTTGTTGTATTAATTTCATAAGCAATTCGTAAGCATTTAATTTTTCTTTTACTTTTTTTTTTTTTTTGCACATAAATTACCTCTGGATTTAGTGGTTTTAAATTCTGTAGCTAAAAGTTTCAAGAAATCGTAACGACCGATGGAATTTTTTCCAGTTCGTTTTATTAGTTGCTTTTTGTTGGTAAACATCAGAGGACAATTTTTTTTTTTTTTTACATTACTTAATAAACAGTAACTTGTTTTTTTTTAAACATCGTTCAAATTGTAAGCATAATATTCTCATATATTAATTTCATTCTTTTAGGTTTTTCATTCATAAGTTTCATTTGTAATAATAACTTGAAATATCAAAGTTTTCGACGTCTCTGGTATATTTATAATCAAGACAGGAAATATTAATTTCACGATGTACCGTAGGAGGCAGTTGTTAACTAATAGGATTATCCGGATACGACGTTTCAAGACAAGTGTGTTAGTGCATTATAGGTGACTCTATCTGTATTTAAATTATAGTCGATGACCGGATGTTACATTGATATAAAATTAATCCTATTGGCAGGGAAACTATTTCTGATTTTATATCTTGTTAACGAAACCAATCGGCAGCTTGATATTCGCATCGAACGTTGCGTACACTTAAGCGCATATTCGAACATACCATTCTTCTACCATATTCCTATGAAAGTATGGAACGTCGTTGTGGAAGTCATGGTTAACACGTAGCCGGTGTTCAACGTGTCTTAGACTCCTAGCCTAGGCATAGTGGTTTGGTAATTTGTTGCGGGCTGCTTGATTTGCAACGTGTCGAATAGAAACAAATGTTAATATGTTCATGGCAAATGTCTGTTAAAACATAACGAAAATATTTTCCATTACATTCATAAATTAAAAAGGAAATATGTTACCAAATAAAACATCTACGTCAAATACCAGAAAAGATATGTTTCCTGATAAGAAATCAACATCTAAGCAAATGAAAACTTCTACATTGACAAACGCTGTTGGCCTTAGTTCTCTCATTACATTCACTGTTTTGCTACTTGCTTGGATCTCAGGATTTGCATCTCGATTATTTGCGGTGATACGTTTCGAAAGTATCATACATGAATTCGATCCTTGGTGAGTATATATTTTCTCGTTATCACAGCAGAACGCGTGTGTTTGCTGATAATTTAATCGATTTTAGTATTTTTTATTCGATAATAACTCGATACCTTTTAATCTAAAATGCAATTTAATTAATAAAGTAAATTAATATTATTATATATATCTTACTGTTATAAAATAATATGTATTTTTTTTTTTTTATAAATAGGTTTAACTACAGAGCAACAGCATATATGGTGCAACATGGATTCTATAATTTTTTAAATTGGTTCGATGAAAGAGCATGGTATCCATTGGGTCGCATCGTAGGTGGAACTGTTTATCCTGGATTGATGATAACATCTGGATCTATACATTATATACTACATTCTTTAAATATCCCAGTGCATATAAGAGACATCTGTGTATTCCTAGCTCCGATATTTAGTGGCCTTACAGCCATTTCTACGTACTTATTAACAAAAGAAATATGGACTGCAGGAGCTGGTTTATTTGCAGCATGCTTTATTGCAATTGTGCCTGGTTACATTTCAAGATCTGTAGCAGGAAGTTATGACAATGAAGGCATTGCCATCTTTGCGTTACAAATTACGTATTATCTTTGGGTTAAGTCGGTTAAAACTGGCTCTATCTTTTGGGCTTCGATGACTGCTCTGTCCTACTTTTATATGGTATCCGCATGGGGTGGTTATGTTTTTATTATTAATTTAATTCCACTCCATGTTTTCGCATTATTGGTCATGAATCGATTCAGTAATCGTCTTTTTACAAGTTACACTACATTCTATATTTTGGGACTTTTATTAAGTATGCAAATACCATTTGTTGGTTTTCAACCAATAAGAACATCAGAACATATGGCAGCTGGAGGTGTGTTTGGTCTATTAATTTTTGTGGCAACTCTCAGGTATGTTGATTTAATGTGTTTGTAATATCGATACACTATATATTTTAATACGTCATGTTTTATCATTGCAGATACTTAAGAACTGTACTTACAAAATCTGAAATGAAATACTTTGGAGGAGTGGTTGCTGTTACAGCTGGTATTCTCTTATTTATTTTGATTTGTTTAACTTATGCCGGTGTTGTCGCACCTTGGAGTGGAAGATTTTATTCACTTTGGGATACTGGTTATGCAAAGATACACATTCCGATAATAGCATCTGTTTCTGAACATCAACCTACAACATGGTTTAGCTTCTTTTTTGATTTACACATTCTTGTTACAACATTTCCTATAGGTCTCTGGTACTGCATCAAACATATCAATGACGAACGCGTTTTTGGTAAGATTTCATAATGGAATTATTTATTGATTAAACTTGTATAAACGAATTATTAATTATGATTTTTTTTTTTTTATAGTTATATTGTACGCTATAAGTGCTGTTTATTTTGCTGGAGTAATGGTGAGACTTATGCTCACTTTAACTCCAGTTGTTTGCATGCTTGCTGGAGTGGCATTCAGTGATCTTCTTGAATTGTTCTTTAAAGAAGAAGACAATGAAAGAAATGATCGAAGTAGTAATGGAAGCGAAGAAGAAAGCGAAGAAGAACGCGAAAGAAGTCCTGGTAGAGCACTGTACGATAAGGCTGGTAAACTTCGTAGAATGAAACATGAGAGACCTAGAGGCAATGGTGATGGATTAGGTGTTAATCTTCGAAATGGTGTTGTCATTGGTGCATTTATGTTAATGATGATGTTTACATTGCATTGTACTTGGATCACAAGTAACGCATATTCTAGCCCTTCAATTGTTTTGGCATCATATAGTAACGATGGTGGTAGAGCCATTCTCGACGATTTCAGAGAAGCTTATTATTGGTTANCTTGGAGTGGAAGATTTTATTCACTTTGGGATACTGGTTATGCAAAGATACACATTCCGATAATAGCATCTGTTTCTGAACATCAACCTACAACATGGTTTAGCTTCTTTTTTGATTTACACATTCTTGTTACAACATTTCCTATAGGTCTCTGGTACTGCATCAAACATATCAATGACGAACGCGTTTTTGGTAAGATTTCATAATGGAATTATTTATTGATTAAACTTGTATAAACGAATTATTAATTATGATTTTTTTTTTTTTATAGTTATATTGTACGCTATAAGTGCTGTTTATTTTGCTGGAGTAATGGTGAGACTTATGCTCACTTTAACTCCAGTTGTTTGCATGCTTGCTGGAGTGGCATTCAGTGATCTTCTTGAATTGTTCTTTAAAGAAGAAGACAATGAAAGAAATGATCGAAGTAGTAATGGAAGCGAAGAAGAAAGCGAAGAAGAACGCGAAAGAAGTCCTGGTAGAGCACTGTACGATAAGGCTGGTAAACTTCGTAGAATGAAACATGAGAGACCTAGAGGCAATGGTGATGGATTAGGTGTTAATCTTCGAAATGGTGTTGTCATTGGTGCATTTATGTTAATGATGATGTTTACATTGCATTGTACTTGGATCACAAGTAACGCATATTCTAGCCCTTCAATTGTTTTGGCATCATATAGTAACGATGGTGGTAGAGCCATTCTCGACGATTTCAGAGAAGCTTATTATTGGTTAGCACAAAATACACCTATTGATGCTAGAGTTATGAGTTGGTGGGATTATGGTTATCAAATTGCTGGAATGGCTAATAGGTATGTATTATTAGGAAATAATATGTTGAAAGTGCGTTATTGTGTTTTATAAAATAATACAATATAAAATATTTTATTTTAATATAGAACTACACTCGTGGACAATAATACTTGGAATAATTCACATATAGCTCTGGTTGGAAAAGCAATGAGCTCAAATGAAAGTGCTGCTTATGAAATTATGACATCCTTAGATGTAGACTATGTATTAGTTATTTTTGGAGGAATGATTGGGTACTCTGGAGATGATGTTAACAAGTTCCTTTGGATGGTACGAATTGCCGAAGGTGAACATCCACAAGATATTCGTGAGAGTGATTATTTTAGTGAGAAAGGAGAATTTCGCGTGGATTCGGAAGGTTCACCAACTCTTTTGAATTCACTAATGTATAAATTATGCTATTATCGTTTTGGAGAAATAAAGATTGATTATCGAACGCCATCTGGTTATGATCGTACACGTAATGCCGAAATAGGAAATAAAAATTTCCAATTAACATATTTAGAAGAAGCCTACACCACCGAGCATTGGCTTGTTAGAATTTACAGGTAATTTTGTAAATAATAGTAACAGAGTTACAAATTAAATTTAAGAAATTTTTTAATATTTATACCATAACATGCCTCGTTATTAATATGAAATTTTAGGGTGAAAAAGCTAAATGAGTTTAATAGACCAAGCATTCCATTATCCAAACGAGTTGTTGCACGTAATGCCAATTCATATATCAGTAAAAAGGTGAGAATTTTATTTCATATGGTAAAAAATCAGAACTTTTTTATGTTTAGATTTCTGATCGTATCGTTTCTTGCTTTTTACACTATAACATTGTGTAATTTTGAAATGTAGTTGAAGTTGTGGGGGGTTGGACATTAATGTTTCAGACACCGCGTCGCAAGAAAGGTTACATAAAAGGCCGGCCAACTATTATTAAAGGACAGAAACCTCAACGAAGAACTACGTAACATACATTTATTATCTAATTCATAATAATTTTCAAATACAACTTTTATAATAAAAAAAAGAATTACCGTCCCTTGGGTCTACCACAAACTATACCTCAAACTAAGAATTTAATATCATTAAAAATTGAATCAATTGAAATATAGAATAAAAGTTTTCAACATTTAAAGCAATTGGGACAATTTTCTAATAAGAATACTTAAAAAAAAAAAAAAAAAAAAGGGATCATATTTTCACTTTTATGTATTACACTACATTCACTTCTTGTTGATTTTTTTAACATTATTAAGTACTATCTGTGTATGATTTGCATATCGTTTAGATAAAATATAACTTTTCTATTATTGGAGTTTGTAACACAGTTTTGTAACGAATTCACGTTATTTGCGAAGTGAAAACATAATATCTTTATGCATCTTAAACTTCTTTTTTACTTAACTAGTCTCTAGCTATTGGCTCACTTTATTCACTTTATACGTATTATGTTTACAAATGCAAATTATGGATATGAACGATTACAGTTTAAATTATCGAGTGAAAAACATGATACGAAGATTAATGTGTTAATTTCTATTATATCTGTGTAATGCACACTAAACATCAATAAGAAAAATTCACTAGTCAGAGTGAATAAAAACATTTATTAAATACAAAGCAGGTGAGATCAGAGGGATTAAATATGTGTTATGTATACACAGTTTATTGTATACTATCTTGTTGAACATTTGTAAGGATAAACTTGTCATTTAAAAGTATTGTATTACTTACCATTTGATTTGTTTTCTGTATAGGATTTAAAAATGTAAAAAAAATTGAATTTTATGTAATGGAAATGCGTTTTTAAATGTATTGTATTATTTTATCTTGTAATTTTTTGATTGTTCATTGTTCTGATACTTTTCCTAAGTACAATGCCATGTTTCATATTTTCCATTAAAATCTGAAATTGTTTGTAATATGTACATAACTAAATCTGATTACTATCCTTAGTAAACATATGTGTTTGGAAGGTCACAGAATTATAGTTAAAGCAATGTTAAGTGCACAAAATAGTTGTGTACACAATTATTGTGTATATTTAATTATAAAGAGAATAAGGAAAAAAATATAAATGAAACAAGGTTGTAATATATATCACTGAGAATATTATTTCACCTTCTGTATAAAATTCAGAAAACTAATGTAGGTATATTAAGTGTTAAAAATTTTTACATAAGAATGAAAAAAATAAATTCATAAAACATAGAATATGGCATAGAATAATATAAAAAAAAAAAAATTCGTGTTATTTGCATACTAATGTTGTAAATTTTTTAAATAACAATATCGTGTTGGTAGCAAATAATCAAGTATTGTAGGAGTTTTTTTTTTTTAAAAAGGCAAAACGAATCAACAGGTGGTCTTCCGCAATATATTTCATGAATAGGTTATAGTCTTTTAAATGTCAAAATCAGCTGATCAGTGGTAATTTTTTCAAGGTTACTAACTTTATGAATCTTAATTGTTTCTATATTCGTTTATTAATTAAATGTAGAAAGTATAGTTATTGATTAATTTAACAATTAAATATTTGAATTGAAATTTTGAAAGTAATAATGCTGAGTATAAGAGTATGGTTTGGTTAAAGGGTAATATAAAGATTATTTTTAAATTATAACTTTATGAATGATAATTACCATATTTTTGGCACAATCTGTGTATATTACATATGATTTTATGTTTAATACATAGATAGTCTGTTTTATCTCTATTATTGTTTCTTTATAAACAATATTTATGACATTTACATGGTATAATTATGAGGAATATTTTTATAGAGCGTGTTAATTGTATCCAGAAATGTCATACATTGTTTTTTAATTCAGTAATTGTTAAAAGACAAATAAATTTTGTTACGTTAGAGATTTTTAAATTGGTCACAAAACTACGTAAAAAGCTAATACTTAAAATCAATTAAAAAGCAATTTTTTCAATATATTAGATCAATTATAATTGTTATAATTTAACCAATTACAAGATTCATCGTTTTAATAGAAATGTCAAAAAAATTGAGCGAAACGATTACCCCGAATAATACAATCGAATGGTTTATACGTTATGCAATATTCTGAAATATCGTTAATAAAAAATTGTATATTTGCACAAACCTAAATGCATTTACTCTAAATACACCGTAATATTAAGGAGATTTCAAATAAGATTAAAAAATGCGTATTTGAAAATTGAAGAAATGAAATATTTTAGGTGATTTTTCGTTTACATTATTCTATTTTCCAGGAAGGAAGAAAAGAAAATAAATAAAATCTATTATATTCGTTTGAGAGTTAAAAGGTTATGTCAAAGTGAATAACGAAGAAGAATCTAAACATTTCTAGCAGAAATATTCGAAATCATGTAAAAGTATGTTTTTGTAAATAATTATATAAAATTAGTTGATACTTAAAATAGAGGTAAAACGTTTCTATACCGAATTCATAATGATAATACAATGAATTCAAAGATTTTTCGCATCAAAAACTGTTGGTGTGTGCAGCGTTCGCCATTTTGCTTCCCTTAAATCTGACATGTCTTTCTAATGTTATTATCGATGAATGCTGGAATTTGTACGTGAATCTTCAATCTTGTTGGAGTGTATTTTGCATGAAAAAGGTCGAATTGCTTCTGATTGGGCAACAACCTCCATTACTGTTGGGAGCAATTTCCATTGTCCCAACCTCGGTTAAACGAAACGAAACGAGTCCATAAAGAGAACTTCGTGAAAGTATTTGTGAATAGTTTACCCTTGTTATAGGGTACAAATATGCTAGAAGACTCATGTTATAAGTTTTTCTGACTGTATTATCGAAACTTGATTACAGTATTTTGCACAGTGTCTTATTGGCTATATAAGGAGTGAACCTAACCAAACAGTGTTGATATCCAACATCATGTACTCATGTCAACATTAGAGATAAAATGCTTATTAATATGGCTTTGACTTGTCAAAGATTATCAGAACTTTTAAAATCAACATCCAATGCTTTGGTGTTTCGTATGATGCAATTATTCGAAAATGTGTAGAGTAAATTTAATGTGAATTGCTATGCGAGGCAAGGATTGTTTTTATCCTGATCTAGCCATGGACTAAGTTCACGCTTAGTGCTTGAACCAGGAGACTTTATAGTAATAATCTGATACACATTATGTACAGAAATAGAGAAATTTAAACTTAGAGTGATATATAGCTTTAATTGATCTAGATATTATTGACTACTAAAGTATTATTTGCAATTTTAGAACAGAGAATAAATTTTATTGTCATTTAAATATACAAGTTTTTTTTGTAAAGCTTCACTATGAAATTTGATACTAAATAATAAGTAATCAATTTTAATCTTTCTATTAAAGCATAGTCCATGACAGAATTAAGTTTTGTACATATGCAAATACGTGTAAATGAGATAGCTGGGTGCACATTGTATTAATATTATTAGTATAAGTAGTGCACATGACTATTTTATAATTTATTATACTTTGTACAAAAATTAATTTTTTTAGTTATATTATCTTGATGCATATGTAAACATTAATGTGTCTAAAGCAACTACAAAAAACCAAACTGTGATATAATACAATAAAAATAACTTTTTATTTTTTTATTCTCAGTATTATGAATTCAAAAATATTTATGCGTGAACTTGGATCTAGGCACATGGCGTGAACTAAGTTTTATCTAGATAGGAAGAAAGTTGATTTGGAGGGTTTGAGAATGCAGGTGGAACAGGAGACAAGGAAAGCGGTAATCAATGAAGGTCCCTATATCCGAAAACTCAAACATGGACAATAAATTGAAGTTTTCGGATCGCTTAAAGGCTTTGCTGAAAACTGAGGCTCGTCAAGATGTCGATCCGTACATTTTCAGTGAACCAGAGCCATTTACTACAGCGGCAGGAAGAAATGTTACAATAGTGTCACCTAAGAATCCTAAAGTAATGCAAAATTGTAAAAATAATAAGACTAAAGGAAAATGTATAAAACAAAGAATAAGGATAACATCAGTACCAGATACAGAATTCAAAGCTGTACAAGATCGTGCTGTAGAATTAGATACTGACTGTAATGTTGGTGGTGGTGGCAGTGGTAGCGGTGATGGTGATAATATAGATTATAAATTTTCAAAAGCAATTCAACAAAAACAACGTCATATTGGGAATTTACAAAGATTAAGATGCAGAAGGCAAAGTCGGGACCATACGCTATTGTATTATCCTAGAGCTGGGGATGAAATATCAGATAGTGACTCTAGCGGAGATGAAATGACAGTTTATCAACGTTATTGGTTTTCTGGAGAAAGCAGTTCAGCGTTAAATCGTTCTGCACGTCTTTCTCAATTGCGTTCTCAATTGAGAAGAAGATTACTTCAATTGCATAAAGGTGGAGCAGACTCAGAAGTTTTGTTACGTGGTAGAGCTAGATGTTTATTGGAAGCTGCTTATAAGGATCCTGCGTCTGCAGCAAGAGCCTTAAGTGGTTCTCCAAGTACAAGTAAAGTGGTAGATGGACCACTTTTAGTTGGCGGACTTTGTGGTGCTGAAGGATGTCAACAAATATCTTTGCCTTGCACCCGTCATTGTTCTCGTCACATTATGTTGAATGGAGATCAACTTTTATTTGAACATTGCACTGCCAAATTTAGTGATAATACACAATGTTGTATTCCTGTCTTTGATGTTGCACACGAATTACCTCTTTGTCCAGAGCATGCGAGGAAAAGGGATAATTATCATCGTAAAGCCCAAGAGTCTAAACCAAAGAAAGCTCGTAAAAAACCAGCATCTCCCACAATTCCCAGGCCTAAACCAAAATCCAGGCCAAAGAAACGAAAACGGCCTCCTGCAAATAAACTTGAGACTAAAGGTCCTATCCTAGTACACGAAGAGAGTCAATATTTGAATCAAATAAACTCTAGTGAAAGTCAGACAAAAACTTTGAATAATTTGAACACTGTAGCACAAGGAAGTTCAAATTCTGCTAACTTGAATCTAGGATTAGGACTTGGTCTTGGAGGAGGTCTTAAAGTAGATCTGGGAGATCACGAAGTGTTTCCTTCTCTAGATCCTGCAGAGCATGATTTTGGCAATGTGCTCAATAATTTACCTGCTGATGCTTTTAATGACTTGTTCATTGGTAATTATATATTTTTTTTTATATATTAATATCAATTTATATAAATCCAGCCTGGTATATTATACGAGACATATTTATTTTTATAAGTTAAATATGCTATGCACTATTTTAAGCATGAAAATAAAGATTTGATATTTTGTTTCTAGAAGGCAGAAATGGGGAGTATGAACCATCGAGAGAAGAAGAAGAAGAATTGGAACGAGCATTGGAAGCAGTAGATAAGGATGTACGGAATTTGGAAAGAATGGGACAAACACATGGACTTTTAGAGCCAGCCATACTGGCTCAACTTATGTCAGACATTGCTTCGTAGCCCCGTCTATTTTAATGATATAATAATTTGAAAACGAGTTCGCGTGTGTTCCTTATGATATAGAAAGAAATACTGTTTGTGTCTGTGCTGCTAAATGTAAGATTATGTTATTGACTTTCGTTACATAACTACAAACATCCGAGATAATGGCAGGGATTGACATACAGAAAGTAAAAAGAAATAGTAATTATTACTAATTTAGTATAAATTTCATTGGGTACAACGTCATATGGCTAGATTAATATAAAAAAAGATTGTGTTTCTTGGAAATGCTAAAAATTGAATTCTTGCTAAAAAAAAAAAAAAATAATCATGAAAGGATCATAATCGCATCTTGTTCTTTTTTGTACTTGCAATTTGTTTGCAGATTATTTTGAATATATTTTGAAAGTTCAGTTACAGTGTTATAGTTATAACAGTACAGTAATAAATGTTTTTCATTTATTTAAAATATTAAAGTCAAAAAGAAGAAAACTACTGAAACATGGTTTTGACACATTTAAATTTTTCAGGGTACATAAATTCATTTTTATTTATTCAGTTTATTCAGTTACGCTAAGAATTAAAAACTCAATTTATTTAAATAGATTTATGAATACATTATCTCACGAATAATGATTTTTATTTTATTTTTATGTTCCCTGATACATCTGTGAGTAACATTTATAAATAATTTGTACAGATATAATTAAACAATTTTATATAACTTCCCTAAGTTATATAAAATTTATAACAATTTTTAGATAGAATGAAAATCTTTTATTAATTTGTCCAAGGCAAGAATTAAGTACAACTACTATATCTACTACATATTTTGATAAGCACATAACTTACTTTTTGTTTAAACAAAAGTTCTAAGTGTTTTAACGAATTATTTTCTACAGAGAAACTTTGTTTATAAAATACAAATGCATGAACACATGACTGAACTTAAAAAAAATTACATATATACATAAATAGTCATATTCATTTTCATCATCTATCTGCTGTAATAATATATGCGAATAATCGCAAATAATCTTATTGATATATGCATAATCATCACTATCATTTTCTTCATTTTGTATGATAATCATGTAGACAAATGTTCAGTAATAGATAGCTGTAACATACAATTAAAGATTCAACTTAATAAGAAGTGCCGAAATAGTTTCATTTTTGATATTTTTAGTAATTGTAATATGTTAAAATTTCTTTTGCAACCGGTAAGAAAAAATGACACGTGGTGCATTATTTTATTATCTAAAATAACAATATTGAAAAGATTTTAATAAGGCACAGATTCTGAGAGTAAGACTAGATTACTCTGGTTAATTATAAGGATAACTAAATCATTTACTGCCATTTAACATTTAAATGATTACAACATAGCTATAGTGTTGATACTAGTGTTATCTGTGTACATGTAATGTTTTCAAGTGTACACAATATATTTCAGATTATCATAATTTTAATACATATCGTAATTGAAATCAAATAAAAATAAAATATGTTGAATCACTTTGTAGATTATAAATAAATGTCATTAGAGTAAAGCAATAGAAAACGCAGTTCACATGTAACACCAGGATTGTACAGGTTTTTGCGAGATCTAGTTTTTATTGTCAGTGTTTCTGTGCCAAATATAATTGTTGAGGTAATAATTTTTGTACCTTATATGTGCGTGTCACTATTTATGAATGGTTGCAAAGAAGTGTATCTTGAATAATAAATGTTTTAGCTAAATGTAAACCATCACAAATGGACAGTAAATTTGCCACTTGTAAATGGAAAGAAAAACAATATAATTTACAATTTAACCCATATTGGGATTAAATTAATCTCATATATATATACATATATGTGTTTGTGTATGTGTATGTATATATATATATATATATACAATATAAACAATATATACAATATATATATTGTTATTATATATAATGATAGTAAGTAGGTATGGTAATTATTTATATAAGGACAATGCAGAATTTAATTATAAAAGAAATGCATTGCTTCAAATGTACCTATATGTGTATCTCCTTGTAAAATATCAGCATTAGTGCGCATTATTAGGCATTACCAATTATAATAAGCATATTTTTTACATTGTCTTATTGTACTCAGTTTATCCACCCTGATCACATCCTTAAAGCGTTTTTTTTTTGAACATATGTGTCTGTGTTTAATGATACTCTATGTGATAAAAAAAAATTATCAGTATTCTTGTCTATGCGTTTTTTTTTTAAATGCGCGTTATGAGTAATTTTAAATAATTTCTCATGTTTTGTATTAATTGTTAATAGTTTTTTAAATATTTTGTACTTCTGTAATTACTATTATCTACAATGTAATACTAAATACAAAACAATTAAATATTGTTTGAAACAGGTCTCAGAAAATCAAATATAGACACATATATTCAATAATTTAATTGTTAATAATTCATATTAACATTAAGTAATTACATAAAAAATAAAATGGTCTTTAAATAGTAATCAACAATTAGTCTGTGTTCTGTTTATTTTACTTTTTATCGATAATTAAATTTAATAAATATAAATATTATTTTTTATTTGTTACTATTCGTTGCATTTTAATTATGTATTTGTTTTAATTACTTTTTGTATACTTCAACATTTAATGACCTATTCATAATGTTCCTGTAAAAAATTATATATTTTTTTTGTTTTGTTTAATGATGTACCTAATTTATTACAAACTAAAATTTATACTGTTTATATTTGTCCGTGGTACATATATATTTTGCAAGTAATGTTAACCGTTATATGATCAGACTACCGTCAAGTAATATGAACTTATCTACGCGTATACAGTATTTGGTAAGTAATAAAAATGTGTAGATTGTTAATTAGTTTAATTAACATATATATACATATATTATTGTAACATAATTTAAATTTAAACTTTTTTTATCGAATAAAAAAGCTAGTATTCTTTTTATAATAAAAATGTTACAATTATTAAAAAAATTAAATTCTTATTATTATAAATTGCATAAATTCTTTAAAAGGATACATTTTAAAAGTAAAATTTATCGAAATTATAACATCTTAATATGAATATTCATCTCAAAAATTGATGTTATTTTAAACATGAATTTTACAAAAGAAACAAAATTTTGCAGCCGTATTAAAATTTTTATATACGTATGTTTATAGATCTTGAACTATTTGTAAGAAACTGATTACTCTAATATTGTTCCTATTGAATATGTGTCTACTTCTTTACGCCCTTGACGTTTAATTTCTCTAATAAACCATTTCTTCCTTGCTTTCTCACGAGCATTTTTATAGCCTTTTGGTGAAATATTAATAGTTTTCATTGAAAAATTTCGAGTTAAATCAGGTTTGGTTTGAAACGACGGAAGTCTCCGAAGTTTTATAGGTATTCGCTACAACATCAAGCATAGTAATGTAATATTAATACTTCGTAATAAATACATGTATTTAAAATATGTTTGTAAAAACCCACTATATTCTCTATTGTATCTTTAGTACTTTTTCTTCTCTCATACTTTCTTCTTTCTGATAATTGAAGTTTATCTGATTCTTCCTTTTTTTCCTCCAAAGGCATTAACATTATATCATAATTAGCTCTGTTCTCTCCTAAAATTCCTATTTTTATTCCTAATTCATGTAATTTATCTTCTTCCATAACAAGAGCGTGTTGTAAATAAAAAATTCGTTCATCACTTGAATTATCTTCCATTCCTGTAGATTATAATGTATTATTTTCGTGTTTCAAAAATAAATATATAAAAATAAATAACACACCTAAAGATAGAAGACGATAATCACAATCTGAATATATGAGTTCTTGTATTACAGTAGAATTTCTTAATAATTTTCTTTTTTCTTGTATTTTATGACCTTCCAATACTTGAATATCATCTAACAACATATCTTGAATAACATGATAAATACTTCGTCTTTCTGCTATATTATATGCTTCAGTTCTAAATAATCTATGCAATTCTATTTCTATAATAAATATGTTACTAATTATTTAAATCTTATTTTGTTACAGCATTAACTTACCAATCAAACCGAAATGTTTACGTTCTAAAGCTATCCAGACAATACGGTGTGTAATACAAATTAACACTTCAAACATTCTTAAATCCTTTTCTCCTTGTGATTGTGTCAAAGATGGTGCTCCTTTCTTTCCACCAATCATATGATGATATTGAATAGTATCTTGACAACCTATTATTAAATCAGCATATTCTCTACCTAAGACGCAACGAAGATTTTGCATTTCCTCTGTATATCTATATCTATAGCCCTGAGCTAAAGGATTTGGTGCCTTTTTCATAGTAGCTGCACGTTCTTTCATTAATTCTTCCCATGTCATTACATAGTATTGAAAATAAAGTATTACAGCTCTTAAAAAACGGTCAACAATTGGTAAATGAAAGAAATTTACAAACTGAGGACTTATAGGGCTGATTAATAAAAACATCACAAGATCCTTTATATCTTGTAGAATAATGACATCAGGTTCATTTGGTGCTACCTTTCTTAAATAATATTTTCTAAACTTTAACTGAAATATATATTTGAAAAATAAGGAAGCTGTAGACATTATTATAGTTGAGTCCTTATCATTTGTATTATTTACCTTTTCACGTTGACTTAAGGCTTCGTGGAAATTTAAAATTAAATATGCATGTGGACAATATACCTCTGATTGTTGAATAGGATCAGATTTTTGTTTAATCTTTTTAACATGGTCATCTTCTGTCTTTTGTGTACTTATATTGAAGTATGGAAAAAAAATAAATGTTTGTTTTATTCCATTTATAAATAAATAAAAATTTGTAACATATGTATAACAACGAAAATATTTCCATTGCCAAAAAACTTATTACCCTAATAAAATTAATCCATCTGAAATTTCATCCCAAGCAAAATATTTGTCTTCCATTTTTATATATGTCAAAATATTAAAGTATTATACGTTTCATTTACAATAATGGAGTTAGCAAAAAATCAGGTTAACTAGTTGAAAACTGAAAAGTAAATCATACTTAATACTGCATGGGTTAATTATTGATTGCACATATATATATGTTATGTATATATTTTATGCAATATAAGTCAAATTTAGGACAACAAATTGCAGGTTTTCACGTATATAACAATATGTATAAAATATTTAAAAACTTGTACTACAAAGAAAACAATAATTTTTATTGAACCTTACTGAAATCATTCATTGCATATCTTAAATTCAGATTATAAAATAATATATACATGCACATACATGTGTGTAATTATATCACATGCTATTAATTATAGTTTTTTAAAGTAAAAATTATTAAAAATAAATATAACATATTTATTATACTTTTTAAATAAAAATTTTATTTATTATAATACAATTATAATGATAGAAGTATTATTCATTGTTTATTCATTTATATCATCAGTTTGTGCTTTTGCTAAACGATGTTTCGGAAGGGAATTCAATATTGGTTGATCTTCTGGGAAAATTGCTATGTTTGGTAATTCGTAGAATGGTACCTCATACTTAATTCTTCTATTTAGATCAGAAGTATAATGAAATATTTTACATCTAACTTTAACTTCCTCACGATTATTGATTCTAACAGTAACATAAAATTCTTTATTTTCAATGGATAAATCAGGTCCAGATATAGTTTTCTCTGGAAGAGTTATTGCATCTTCAGGTACAATATACCCTGCTTTACGAAAACATGCTCTCACATGCCATTTTTCTATAGTCCATGGCACATCCATGGACATATTTAAGTTTAAATACAACTGAGATAATAGATTTATTGTTCTTTCAACAAATTTTGAACTGTATTCAGTTTTTTCTTCCACAGGATTTTCAATTAAATATTTTTCAACATTTTCTGGGGTTGCATAAACAGCCAGCTTTGGTAATATTAAAGTTTCATAAGCTTTTTGAGAAGGTATTGAAACCTTTTCACCTTTTTCACCAATATTAGTTACAGCTTCTAACAAGATTAAATCAATTTTTTTTTGTGGTCTAAGATTTGTATCTTCTACAAGTTCGTAAATATAATGTTTATGTGTTAACCTTGGTTGAGCGTGAGACTTTTTATAAAGAGGTGCAGGATATTTCCTTTTTAGAATGAACGTAGTCTAAAATAAAATAAAAAAAAACATTAATTGTCTACTTTGAAATGTTTAAAGTTTTATATTAATTTTTTACAAACTTGATAATAAAATATTACCCTGTTTTGTTGTATCATTATATTAGTCTGCTTAAAAAGCAGCATTGATTGTATCTTCACATTATTCATACACTGTTGTATACACTTTAACATATTTATTTATTTATTAAATATAACTACAGTTCATATGTAATGAGTCGATTTTAAAGCACAGTGAAGTTGTTTCAGGTTAGAGTATGTATAACCTGAAGTTGTGATTGAAATAAACCAACGTTTTTAATTTCTATAAACAATTTAAAATTGCTTACTAAAGATTATTTTAGTTTTACAATTTTTTTCATACATTTTTTTTATACACATGTGTAAAAAAAATCAATCATTCAATGTTTTAGTAGTGTATAAATAAGTTGAATTTATAATTCAAAATGTAACATTTTATAACCTGGTTGAATTATATTTGATTGAAAAGAATACATAGTTTTCAACGATGGAAAAATTAAATTTACCATCTGATAAGGTCTTATATCAAGCTCTTATGGATATTAAAGAACCAGTAATGTTTCAACAATTATTACAAAATGCAAAAGGTGAATATGCTTGGAAATTGTTTGAATGGAATTTATCTGAACTAGCTGAAAAATTCGAGAATATTAAATTACCCTTTCGAGTTGGTTATAATGCTAGATCTACGGTAAATTATTATTGTTTTAGTTATATTTTTATTTCTTTTATGCGTCATGCAGATGTTACTATGACAAGGTCTAAAATTTCATATCTTTTAGGGTCCGCAATGGGAGGTAAATTGTTCAACAGTTTCAATGACACTGTCAGAATTTATTCAAAATATAGACCGTAATGAAAATGATAAAAAATGGTATTATTTTGATTACAAATATATGCAAGAGTGGTTCAAAAATAAACCAGAAATAATAAACTCTTTAAATTGGAAAAGATTTGGTATTGATAAAACCGGAGATGATTCTGTTCTTTGGATTGGAAGCAAGGGAGCCCATACAAATTGTCATCAGGATTCTTATGGTTGTAATTTAGTAGTCCAAATTCATGGGAGGTTCGTTATGCATGAAATAATTTTTCATTTACAAAATAAAGTAGGATAATAAAAACAAAAATAAGATTGTATTTATACTGTTCTTTTTTTCTTTCTTTTAGAAAACAATGGTTATTATTTCCTCCAAGTTCAAGTAATTTTCTTCAACCAACAAGGATTCCTTATGAAGAATCCACAGTATATAGTAAATATAATTTTTTCTGCCCTACCAAAGCAGATGAGACTAATATATTAAAGATACAAGACATGCCAAAAGTAGTAATTCTGGAACCAGGAGATGTGCTATTTGTTCCTCCTGGTTGGTGGCATTATGTTGAATCACTGGATTTTTCTGTCAGTGTAAATACATGGTTACCAATAATAACAGATAATATATCAAGAGTTAAGGAAGCTATTGTTAAATTAATAGCAATCAGAATTGGAAAAAATGTGTGCAATGCACCAGATGAAGCTGATTGTACATTATCTTACTGTATGAATTTGGTAATGTATAAAAGACAATATCGATCGGTAGTATAAATTACATAAATATTAAAAATTGAAATTAATTTACTTTACAGCTCGACATTGCTCTTGACGAGTGTAAAAGCATAGAAAATGTAGAATCATCTTGTAAAAAAATGAAACGTAATACATGGACTGCCAAAGATTTAGCAGCAGAATATCCTACTTATGTGAAACTGCTTCATGAACTTAGAACAACAGAATTAGAAGAATTTGTAAAAATGAAAAGGGAAAGATTTTCTGAAGACTGCATTGAATCATTAAAGGGCAGTTCTTCTAAAACTGATATCGATGTGGAGAATTCTATTGAACAGTTGACTGAAAATATTGTTAATGCATTTTGTCATCCTGATGTTGTTAATAAAATTACAGAACTACTTCTGTCATAATATACTGTATAATTTTTATCACTAATCTTTATCACTATTATCATTTATTATTTAATTAATATTGCTTCTAAACATTCTCGTTGAAAATAGTCAAGATTAAATTCTACATTAAATGTTATTGTCAATCTTGCATTTTATGTTGTTTTCCAAAGAGGTTAAGTTTGACAAGTTTGAAAAGCTGTGTGTTTTCTGGGTACTTGTTATGCATGCAAAATTGCGATCTGTGATATTTTTAATGTAATTAATAATGGGGTTATTAACAGTACTTAAGAAATTGAAACAAAAGGAAAAAGAAATGCGTATTTTAATGTTGTACGTTCTTACTTTTTTATATCTTTTAATATTTTTAGGTTAAATTTACGTTGCTGTCATTTTCGTTAATATCATGCATTTTTTATCAAGTTTGCAACTATTGAACAATTTGTTATATATTTTTATACAATTTCTTTTTTTATATTTTACGAAGTATAATTTTTTATGTGTTTTCAATTCTTTGTATATCTTGTGTTTTTATAGAGGCTTGGATAATGCTGGGAAAACAACAGTTTTAAAAAGAATCAATGGAGAACCAATTGATACAATATCACCAACTCTTGGATTTAATATTAAAACATTGGAACATCGTGGATATAAACTTAACATATGGGACGTGGGTGGTCAAAAATCATTGCGTTCTTATTGGAGAAATTATTTCGAGTCTACGGATGGTCTTATTTGGGTAATTGACAGTGCAGACAGAAGAAGATTGGAAGATTGTAAAACAGAATTATATAAACTGTTACAAGAAGAAAGATTGGAGGGTGCAAGCCTTTTAATACTTGCAAACAAACAAGATTTGCCTGGAGCATTGTCCGCGCCTGACATTGCAGAAATTTTGGAATTGCCGAGTATTAAAACTCATCACTGGCAGATATACAAATGTTCAGCAGTTACAGGAGAAAATCTTGTTGAAGGAATAAATTGGATTGTTGATGATATCTCTGCTAGAATATTTTACATAGACTAATATTAAGAAATGCATTAAACGTTTTCAATTAAAGTAACTAGTATTATAATTTTTTTTTACAACATATTTATTTCTTATTCGTTAGAAATCATAGTTGTAATATAACTGTATATTATTTAAATTATTAAAGTTAGAGCATTGTAATAAAGTTTAACGTTCATTTTCATAATTTCTTTTTCTCTTTTGTTTTTGTCTTTTTCCCCGTTTTTAATCCTTTCTTTTTAATTCTTTTTTTTTTAACAGGTTTTTCTGGCGGAGGCTTGGTATTTGGATAATGCTTCATATAAACAGATTTTAACAATTCTTGATCAACGGTATGCCTTGTACCAGCGAATGCAATCATTAGTTCGTTCACCAAAGACTGGGATAATTTGAGTCTGAATTTTTTTACCAATTCCACAAACTTTGCTGCAATATCAACATTATTTCAGTAAAAGCAAACGTCAGATCATTTTTATTCTCTTATACCTTTTGAAATGAGCTCATTGGAAAGTGATAACACGAAATGACCAAAGTTCTTGCGACGTCGTTTTTTCTTTGGTTTCATTGCCTCGTAGTTGGCTCTTCTTAAAAGTATAGCTTGCACATCTGGACCATCGACTTTGTAGTTACTAAGTATTCCTCCAAGTTTAACGTCAAGCCATGGCTTGCCATTTCTAATAGCTTCAAGTTCCGGTAGTATGTTCTTTTTAGCCCAAACATTCGTGAGATCCAAAATGCGTAACGGACTTTCGGGTGATTTTTCTGGGGTAACTGTTTTGACCAAGGTGAATGCACCTTCCGCTTTCAAAGGATTGTTACCTATGTATAACTCTTCAAGTACTTGATTTCTCGACAAACCTCGTGCGATGGCCGTCGCATCTTCATCGTTAAACCTATTTCCTGTATTAAAGTCCCCCAAAAAATTGTTGCATTAAGAGAAATCTCTGTAACTTCAATATTACCATTTAGATGTAATTTTTTCAACGGGGAAGAACGCAATAATAATCGACGAAGATACGGTACACATTCTTTGCCCAACGCGTTCCAAGATAAGTCAAGATCGGTTAACGTTTCATTGTCCTCGAATCCTTTGATCAGTTTCTTCCAGGTTTCTCCGGTGTACAGCGAATTCCACGACAACCCTAAACGCTTTAACGTTTCCGAACAGGAGAGAAATTTTTGTAGATTATCGGCACAAGATTCGTCGAGGTGATTGTCGTTCAGTAAAAGTGTTTCGATGCTATCGTTGTTGCAAATAGCCCCCGTAACGTGGACGAAACCTTCGTTGCGAATGTTACAATCGGAGAGATCCAGTTTCTTCAATGTTAGGTTTTCAGAAATTCCATCGTAAAGTTTTGCGGCCCCTCTTGGGCCAATTTTACATCCCGATAATAGTAAAGTGTGAACCATGCTGTTTTTCAGAAGTAAATCGTTTAGGTGATAGCAGGCGTCTTCTGATAACAAGTTGCCCTACAAAACGATCATTTCGATCAAAAGTTTCGAAAATATTTTCTCATCTTTTCAATACTAATTTACTTAAATTATTAACTCTTTAATACCATTTGCAAGTTATAATACTCCCCATAATTAATCAACGTTTGAAAGTACTAAACTATAAAGCTACGCACATCAAAGATGTTCTTACTGTAAGATTAATCGTATGCACGAAAGGATTTTTCATCAAAGCTTCGCAGAGTGGTCTAACGACACGCGAATCGAGTCCGTAATATTGTAAATTTATTTTATCAGATAATAACATATCTTCCAGGGCTTGTATGGGTCTGATACGAGATGCTTTCGATAAATCAAAAAATTTCGCCACACCATCGTCCGAATAAGTGGTTCGACGTTCGTGGATGGTCCAGAATGCTGGTACCAAGCCAGGATCGTCGGGAATCGGGCACAGGGTGTAAAGATTTTGCAATTTGAATTGGGAGTCACTGATGTCTATATCTTTGAGACAAGGATGAATAGAACTTTCCGCAGACGATTCTACGGAAACGATGGATGCTTCTTCCGGGGTGATCAGTGTTTCTTCCGACACGTCTTTCTTCCTTTTTATCTGTAAGTTCAACGTTGATATTCCTTCTTAAATTTTTTGTGCACGAAAATGATCTCTTTCGCTTTGTCAAGTTACGATTACCAAAATGGAATTACACCAATCAATTCTCGTAGCATTTCTTTTTCCGCCTCAACTCTGGCCGCGATTTTTTCTGCCCTGCTATCCCGAAATTGTGTTAACAGGTCCGCAAAAATGTCTATTTCTTCCGGTTCTTTCGCTTCCTCCTCTTCTTCCTCCATTTCTTCCTCGTCTTCATCCTCCAGGAATTCCCATTCGCTTTCGTAATAGTCGAAATAATAATCCGATATTTCGGTAACATTTTCGAAGTCAATTATCTCCTGAAACGCAAGTATTTCGTAGCGAATCGAATTCAGAGACTGCAAGAAAGTTGTAACGTTACTTGAAGCGTTTCCAAGGACTCCATTATTTTTTTTCTCTATTTTTTAACGTTTATATATTTTTTTAAATTCATTTCTTCGATTTATTTTATGAATAGGTTGATGAAAAGATCGACTTCAATTTTCTACAGTTTGAAGTTATCGCAATGTAGACGATAAGGTCAAGGGAGAGACTATTTTTTCACTATTATCTCTTAGAATATTCATTAAAAATCAGATTCTCTTTCTCGCTCGATTTTAAACCAAAATCTTCGAGCCCTTTCATAATCATTCTCCATTAATCAAAACACACGNAATTATCTCCTGAAACGCAAGTATTTCGTAGCGAATCGAATTCAGAGACTGCAAGAAAATTGTAACGTTACTTGAAGCGTTTCCAAGGACTCCATTATTTTTTTTCTCTATTTTTTAACGTTTATATATTTTTTTTAATTCATTTCTTCGATTTATTTTATGAATAGGTTGATGAAAAGATCGACTTCAATTTTCTACAGTTTGAAGTTATCGCAATGTAGACGATAAGGTCAAGGGAGAGACTATTTTTTCACTATTATCTCTTAGAATATCCATTAAAAATCAGATTCTCTTTCTCGCTCGATTTTAAACCAAAATCTTCGAGCCTTTTCATAATCATTCTCCATTAATCAAAACACACGTTTACCTCATAGAAAACGATCCACGACTATTTCTTTTTTTTTTTTTTTTAATTCACTCGCAACGACATTCATTTTCCTCGTCAGGTGTCATTTCTAGCAGGTGTTAGCCGTTCTCACGTGAAACATCCACGAATAGCTGTCTTTAACCAGAGACAGCATTCATTGGAGTTAAAGTACTTTATATTTCTCTCGACAGTGTTACATAGTCGAGCTGCAACCTTGGTTCTTGCGCTTTCTCAAGGCATCCCATTTACGCCGCGACGGCGCTCTTGGACCCGTGGTTCACACGGGCCTTATTCGGCCAAGCAGCCAGGCTGACTCATTTACCGGGTATTCGTCAAGTGGCTCTTCTGGGCCATTGTATTGTAATTTCGGCAGATCGTTCATTCAACGCTCACGCGGTTGTATACGCGGCTCGTGTGTCGTGGTCAAGATCGCTCGATGGCCACCTATCTTCGTCTTGGCCACGAAATTGCCCACACGGGGCCTTTGTTAATCTCAGACGTGCTTTCGATGATAATGAACAGTGTATTATCCTCAATGAAACGATCTATTGAAATCCGTGGCCGGTTTGTTGGCAACGAGATCCGGATCCGTCGACGATTAGTTTAGAGTAAGTGTTCAGAGTGATTCAAAAAATGGCGTTCGACACGTGGAATAATTCAGCCGATGAATTTAGGATTTGGTACTTCGATTCTGTTCGTTATTTTAATATGATATTTTTCGAACGACAATATGGAAAGATTTTTATTACCGAATGTCGGAATTATAATTCATTTTATCAGAATGGTTTGAATTTGTAAAAGAATGATATTAAAAGTTTTTAAGCTTTGCGAGTAATAAAATTAAAAAATGCAAAAGAAATGTGATCTTTTGCGATGTAAAAAATTGTATATTATATGATCACGTAAAT
>SMSQ01025954.1:360603-396133 GCA_019453375.1 Ctenoplectra terminalis
TCATCATCATCATCATCATCATCGTCGTCGTTGTCGCCGTCTTTGTCGTTGTCGTAACCTTAGGCGAAAAATAATTGCGGGGCCGGAAGGAGCTTAATTTTATTTACACGCACTCACTCACGCTTCCTTCGCGCTTATCTGACACGGGGCTGATCACAACGCGTGGATTATCCATTAGCTATCTAGATCGGGGACCAGGGACATTAGTTCTTTGATTAAAAGAAAAAAAAAAAAAGGAAAAAAAGAAAAGAAAAAAAATATATATTCTTGAGATCGTTTGGGTCGATCGTTCGCTAGCAGAGTCTTCGATGGAACTATTGTCCGTGATCTCTCAACAATTAATACAAGGCAATAAAATAAAAAATAATATAATATAATATAAAATAATATAATATATATATATATTTATATATATATTTTTTTTTCATCGCTTCTATATATTTTGTATAATAATATAGATTTCTTTATAAAATAAACTATCTGTTATAAAAAAATTTTCCGTTACAGCTTACGTACGCCTAATACGAGTTCACGCGGTCTCTTCCTCGTTAAGAAGTCTAGTATACGCGCGTTTCGTGCGTTCGTTGATCGCGCGTCGCCACACGCTCGAACGATACTAATAGAAAAGAAAAAATAAAATTGCACATCTAAAAGGGGAAGATAGAAGGGCATAGGTAAGGGAGATCCAAAAATGGGACGGGAAAGAATCTGGATCTGTCTGTACGTGGGTCTATTTACATGATACATCGGTTCGATCACGCGAACAGCTATGCCGTGTCGCTTCTTGTCGATCAATCGCTTTCATCGCGACATCCACAGTTCGTCCTCTATGGAAGGAAAAAATACATCGGTTCCATTGTCGATTGAATCGTGATACGTCCACAAATGATTAATTTTTTTAAATTCAATTCTGGAGCAGCACGTTATTGGAAGTATGAAGAAGATCAAGTTTAAGATCGACGATCGAACCACGCGAGATTCACTTGATCGGCGTTCTTCTGTCACTGTTGCGAGGTCGAGGTTCAAACGATCGATCGAATCGCAATTTTCCAAGAGGGTACCACGGGCCTTGATAATCTTACGCACGATATTTTCTCTCACACTCTTTCTCGTTCACTCTACATATGAGTATCACAATAATATCGTCCGACGGAACGTCCGAAGCCTGCGTTCGCGCAGATTAATTCGCCTACGTGCTATAATTCTACGATGCCTACTGTGGCTGCTCGCCGTCACTTGGCCGTATTTTAGCTTCGGATTATTGGGGAATGCCTACGATTGTAACCCGGATACAACGTCGATACTTAGACCTTAAGGCTGTCCATAGGGACGACGGCGGTCAGAGGTGATACAGGCTTAGCGAAATTAATAAGTACGGGCTATGTACATATGTACAACGATAAAACGACTCGGCGTTACCGATATAATTATAGACCGTCGATTATTGTCGTAGAATAGCGAGGAGTTCACTGAAGGAAGATAGAGAGCTATGTTTTCTGTTCAACGCATCGATTCTATTAGGGAGATATTTTTTTTTTTCTTTTTTCTTTTTTTTTTAATTAAAAAATGCCACAGTTAATTCCTTTCTTTCTCTATCTTCCTGTATCTTCTTATATCTCCCCTGCTTTCATATTAGTCTACAGAGGGAAAGAAATTTTAGGTCCAATGTCTTCGAGGTCTCGAATGTAAAACACTTAAAAAAAAAACTGCGCGCTATTTTTCACAATTTCATCTTCTAAGGTGAATAATTCTTGCTTTTAATAAAGGAAAACAATCATGTGATTCATCCTTAAACCTGTTCGTTATAACTATCCGCAAAGACACTCGATATTCCTTTTCCACCACGATTTTCCGTCTTCATCGATGATCTCTTTTTGTATCCATCGTTGATATTCGTTGTTTCGACGCAACTGCTGTCTTCGCCTCCATGTAAAACCTTTCACAATCATTCACAGGTCGCTCGTGTTACACATGAACTGTCAATACTTGATGTGGTCCTGACGTCTGGCTGGTGCCCGGTTGCTGGTGAGAATACGTCGGCTCCTGTAGTCTGGGTTTACTGTACGGCTTATGGGGTCCTTCTTCGTAGGTGAAACTGGCTGTATTATTCCTTGCTTCCGCGCTGGGAGGTTTGTAAAGCGGTGGCAAACGATGCCTACCTTCTTCGGAGACCATTTCCAAACTTTCTTCGGTGGCACCCAATGTACCCAACGAGGTTCCAGACAAAGGTCTCACCACGGAAACTCTCGGTTCTCCCTGGTCTTGATCTTTCAGAGGATTCGCGTATCTCCTCAGATTTTCTTCGTTCTGAAGATTATTCGATTTCTCGTCCAAATCGCTGCGATGCCGATGCAACGACGTCTCGCTGCTGGTCGTCGCTGTTAGGCTAGATCTTTGCCTGACCGTTCGAAGATACCACAATCCACCGAAGAGTGCGAGTACCAAAACCGTCGCCAGAGCTCCGCCTAAAACGGCCACGTAGCTACCAGCGGTGCTGGAGTTCACGGAACTTGGTTCACTGAGCAAGGCCGTCTCCACTTTGACCTCCAGCACGGAGGCCAGAGCGAGAGGTCTGCCCAGGGGTCTGCTGAGAGCTTCGCCGAGATCTCTGGCCGCGTCTGCAGCCGCCTCTGAGAAGATGGTCACCTCTACCGTATCGTTATCTCCGGGCTTGAGATCGCAGAGAAGAACGATCGACTGTGGTCTTCTTGGGTCGGCTAGGAGTTTCCTCAGACGTCTACAGAGGATCTCCACGGATGTACCGGCAGCCAGAGTGTCTCTTCTTAACAAGATAGTGAGTCTGGAGCAGGTTGGACCCGGAGTGGCCTGTCCGGGCCAACAGGATGGCGGCGCGGGTAGAGCTGGCGGTCCTACTCTTCTTCCAGTTTCCACCGGTCGACATTCTCCCCAGGCAGGACACGAAGGAGCTAAACAACTTTCGCTAGGGCTTGGCACACAGACTTCGTGCGCTAAACACGAGGTACCGTTCAAACAGTTGCCAGGACCGCACCAGATGTTGCTACATTGGTTCTTCCCGTTGCGACACTCGCAGACATTGCAGTCGTCGTCCCAGCTAGCTACGGGGCATCCTGGCCCACCTGCGGTGCGTATTTCGCAACGTGTTCCGGTTCTTCCTGGCGGACAAATACAGGAATAGCTGGCTATACCGTCCATACAGGTTGATCCACCCGTACAGGGGTCGCTGGCGCACTCGTTTACGTTTATGCGGCAGTCCGGACCGGTGAATCCTGGTGCACACTCGCACCTGAACCAGTTGATTCCGTCTACACATTTGCCACCGTTTAAACAGGGCAATGGTTGACAGTCGTCGACGTCTCGACGACAGTTGGGACCCTCGAAACCTTCGCGGCAGACGCATCTGTAGTTCCCGTCGGCGGTGTTCACGCAAGTTGCTCCATTTTCGCAAGGACTGCTCGCGCATGCCGGGGACGCTATGTGGCAGGCCGCTCCATCCCATCCTGGAGGACAGTGGCAAGTGAATCCGTCGCCACGATCCTGACAGGTTCCTCCGTGACGACAGGTTCCTGGTTCGCAGTGGCCGGCTCTAAGGGCGCAGGTTTTGCCTTTCCAACCACCTCTGCAGATGCAGGTGAAGTCCGCGACGCCGTCCACGCAGGTGCCATTGTTGCGACAAGGTGAGTTTGTACACTCATCTACGTCTGAGGAATAATTATAAAGAATTTTAATTATCGGATTACTCATTTTTATTTACTTTCAATATTTTTAACTGTCTACGTTAATTATCGTAAAGAAGTTTTTCCCAGTTTTTCCCAGTCTTTTAAAAAGTAAATTGGATTTTTACTATCGATTTTCAAGCGATTATTTATAATAAATGTATTTATATAAATACGTGTTTTTTGCGCGACAAAAAATAATTCAAAATAAAATAAAAATTACCGCTCACCTTGGTCACACAAATCTCCAGTCCACCCCTCCCTGCAGATACACTGGAACGAGTTAACAAGATCCACACACGTGCCGCCATTCAAACAAGGATTACCCCTGCAGTCGTTGATGTTCTCGTGGCAGTGCATCCCAGTGTATCCAGGGTCGCAGATGCATCTGCCTCCGCTGCATCTGCCTCTGCCTCCACATGGCGTGCCCTCGCTGCCACAACCAGATTCCTCGTCCATAACGCCGAATTGCGGATTGTGAGAGGCTGGCTCGGAACAATTCTTCCCTTGCCATTGTTCCGGACAGTGACAATAGTAATCGGTCTGGGTGTTGAAGCAGGGCGCGGAGTTTCTGCACGGGTTCGGGCTGCAGTGATCCCTGTCGATTTCACATTGGTATCCGGTGAAACCGACCGGGCAGACGCACTCGTAAGCGTTCACCAGGTCCCTGCATTCGCCACCATTTTGGCAGGGTTTCGAGGCACATTCGTCAATGTCCACGTCGCAGTCTTTGCCCGAGTAACCAGCGGTGCAGCTACAGTGATAGTCGTCGACCAGGTCGATGCATAGGGCTCCGTGTTGGCACTGGCCGATGCAGTCGTTGATGTTCTTCGTGCAGTTCTTTCCTGTGAAGCCGCTTCTGCAGCGACATCTGAAGAAGGATTGTTAAGATTTAGTTGGATAGGAGAAACTTAAATATCTTATGTTTTTGTATTTCTATATTTCTATATCTTTATAATTCTATATTTCTATATTTCTATATTTCTATATCTTCATAATTCTATATCTCTATTTTTCCAAATCTCTATATTTTATATTCACATATTCTCTATTTTATAATATTCCCTTGATTACTACATTGCTCAGATTTTTACAAAAATGTCCTCGAATAAACACACTCACCTATAATCACCGGCAAGGTTTACGCACGTAAGCGAGTTCTTGCACGGGGACTCTTTCAGCGCGCATTCATCCACATCAAATTGACAAAGAACGCCCTGCCAGGCTGGTGGACAGTTGCACACAAATCCGTTCTTCCCGTCGACGCAAGTGCCACCATTTTGACAAGGTTGAGAGGCACACTCGTCGATATCCGTGGCACAGTAAGGCCCGGTGAATCCAGGAGCGCATTCACAGTGCGCACTTTCACCAAGTTCCCTGCAGGTAGCCCCGTTGGCACAGGGGTTGGAGGCGCAAGGATTGTCAACCTTCTCGCAGGTTGGACCCGAGAATCCCTCGGGACAGGTGCATTTATACTGATCCGGCGCTGTATTCTCGCACGTCCCCCCGTTTTGGCAGGGTTCGTGAGTGCCACAGTAATTGAGGTCCTGGTCGCAGAGTATACCACCCCAGTTCGTGTCGCAGATGCATTGCCAGCTGGAACCGTTGCAGTAGCCGTGCTTGCAACCAGGATATGGAGTGCACTGGTCGCAGAGGTCACCGCGCCAACCATGTCGACACTTACACTCGCCGCTCACGTTGCAGTGGCCGTGGACGGGGTGACAACCCTCTTTGCAGACCGCTGAAACAGTTTGATAATTGGTTATAGTAGAAATGAACTGGTCTAACTGGTCAAGTTCTTTGAGAAAATGAGTTTAAGATGAGGTGAATTTTAATTATCGCTGCTTTGAATTAAAATTCCGTATCGGTAAGTCATCCATTGCGAATGGGTTAGTGCAAAAAAATGTTCAGTGTAAAAAATCTAAATCTTTAAATTAGTGCTACCCTAAGTAATCCAGCTCCACCTGTTTCACCAATGTCTTCAATAATCATTTTTGCACAAACCCTGCTTTCTTTCCTTTTCTATTTCCTTTTCACATCGTTCCTAAACAAAAATTGCGAATCTCCATATTACAATCCAGGAATGCACCACCGCGAAGCTATTTTATTTGCCTCCGTCCGTTTTCCTTTACTCTTTCTATCCGGAGTCCCAATAACGTAGAAAGAAGAAGAGCCACCGGCGGTCATAATTCAAGCGACTTTCCAAAGGAATAATCCCACCGCGACGAACAATAACTGGCGGGCCGTAACGCGGCACAAAAGGCAACCGTGAATGGAAGTTAAAACACAAACGATTAATCCGCCCACGGCCACGAAAGCATAAGTGTCGGATTATTTTCCGCGGTCGCGTTCACCGCCGGATTATACGATCGTCGACGTTTCATATATCTTCTCCGGAAACCATTGGTATCCTTCCATCTGGATAGCGAAGCGGAGGAGAGGCGAAGGGAATGTGGAAACAGGTACGGTGTTCGCCTTCTTCTTACAGGTGGCAGGATGACGAAATCTAATTTCGTCCATGGCCAAGAGGTACCGTATCCCTGGAAACGACACTTTCGTCGTGTCGGTGACGGTGAAACGGAGATGGGAGAAAATGAAACGTGACAGAGATCCGTGGCTGAGGCCGGAGCAACTCAATTAGCCGGGGGGACAGAAAGACGGATGAGAAGTGACAGAGAGAAGGATTATCCTTCTGACCGTGAAACGAAAACTCACGCCGCGGAGACACGCGTGCACACACGTATTCCTGCAACTTTTAGCCGGCGTAGGTACTGACTCTTTACCGTTACACACCGTGGCCCCTCGAACCGAAGGAATCGCATGTTCGAGCGTCACTATGCTATAATACTCTATGAAGGAATTATAGTTAACCGGTAATCGCGTCGTTTCGATGCATTTGATCAGGGTTCTTTAAGAATTTTTAAATGGGATGATGAATGGATTATTTGGAATAGACAGAGACTCTAGTCACGAGTTTTAATTATTTTGTCTAGGATATTGATAGAGTTGTAAGATTAATTATTTCAAATTAATTGGTACGCGTATCGATAGCCGTGGACGATGATAATTCCGAATTTGTTCATTTTTTACGCAAGACCTGCTATTTCAACCCCTCTTGTCAACCGGTGTCCGTTTAAATCTAGGACACCTTACTCTTCCACGCGACTAACAGCAGACTATTTTTCAACCTTAACCACAGGGTACACCAATCACGACGTACAGCTGCATATTTTATCCTGCCCAACGTAGACACATACACGTACGGATCACGAGAACGATTGTACACGAAGGACTCGACCCGCACACATGCTCGCGAAATCTTTAATGATTAATGGTCGAGCTTTCTCGTTCTCGCGCGGACAACGAACGTTTATGGATATTTATGCGACTGCAGCGTGACGTTCGTTGCCGTACGTAACGATCCATCGGGCTGTTTTCTTGCATCCACTCGGTGCCGATCGATCCTTGCCTATCCGGTTTCCAATTGTTGCGTGGAAGATGGGAACGCGAAGATTTCCCTCGCGGGCAACCCGCGCCAGGGCAATTACCGAGAAGAAATCGGGGGAAGCGAGTGTGCTCGATCAACGCTGGTTAGATGAACTCACCGTACAGCTCCCTTTTTCTTCATCAACGACGCAACAGGTGCGCGGGAAAGAGAATTGCGCTTTCGTGACCGACCATTTGCGTTTCGTTTAGGGAAGTCAATTAACAACTGACCGGGATCAGCCTGTGGATCGATCGGGTGCTCGGTAGTGTGCGCTAATTGCGCTCGTCTACGCGTGAAATCGAGCAAATCGAGCAAATCGACCTGGTGAGATTTGCGACGACTTGATGTTTTGCTAACGTATCCCATAGATGGGTTTTATGGATGAGAACCTGGTGGATAAGGTGACTTTAACGACAGTGATTCCTGTTTCTTATGGTTTCTAAGAATTACGACGGACAGTGTGGAATAAATTTTTCATAATTTAGCGTAATTTTTTTGAAAATAGAGTAAACAAGTCTTTGAGCTTCTTTCGAGGTAACTCACGAACGAAAAAAATTTTAAACAATCATTTTCTTTTGTCAGTTCAGAAAATATGTCTCTCTAAATAATTTCATTTAATTTTGTTCCCACGATTGTCGTTAAGTTCGAAGTTCACATTTCAACTGTCTATCGAAAAGAAGAGCTCATACTTGTGTACACGATTCGCGAATAAAAAATAATATATTACCAGATAAATCTGATAAAGAGTAACCGTAAGAAAAAAATCAATCAAGAAAGTACCGTGAAATTTTAATAAATTCGGCCAAGTGATCGTGCGAAAAGCAATTAACAGAGCTTTCACCGTGGCTATCTCGTGAAGTACAACGTTTCGCATGTAGAATCCTCTACATTAACAACACTTCGTGTACAGTACCGTTCTCTCGTTGTTCAAGATCTATAAATCTACCCGGGAACGTCTACAGTTACACGTCTATGCAATTTTTTGTTAATCCGTCGGCAGTAGGCGAATTAACCCGCGCAATTCATCTTCGTACACCGGCGGCTTCTTTATTTTCTTATTCCACCGATCTGGTGAACGGAACAGATGCGCGAAGAATCGGATTACAGGTGAAGGTTCACGACTTTCACGTGCAGCGCTCTTAACCGTTTACCTTTGCCACGGGACGAGCACCGATAATCTCTCCATAGAAGAACCAGCGTCTAACTTATCTTTCGCCATTAGCCATAATATTGTACGATTTATCATTCGGAAAATAATAAAAACTATCCGCGAAGGCATGCGCCTTATCCAACTTCCTTTCCCAATTTCAATTACTTTTATAATAAACTAAACTTTCAAAAGAATATAGCTTTATCCTTATGAAAAAGTTCTCTACTTTGCGAATCATTTTCTCTTGAGCCATTGAAGCAATTTTTATAAAACCCATACGAAAAAACGTTTAACCGAATTAAGGAATCTAAAGACGCTATTTAATGCAGCGTTTAATTTCACGCTAATTTCGCGTTACTTTAAGCGTACTATAATTTCTTTCCAATATCTCTAATCCTCGCAGAGGAGCGCTATGAACGACTTTACGATCGCGGTGAAAAGGGGTCAAATACAAACGAACATTCGCAACGGCGGGTCCAGAAATACGCTGCACTCTCCGCGAGGAACGGTGTGTTGCATGATGCGGTCGGTGCATAGAGCTCGTGTGAAGACGATGCACGAGTGAAATTCTCGTATTGACCTTTCACAGCGCGACAAAAATGCCGGAGCCAGTTTTATCTTTCTCTCTCTTTCCATTTCTCGTAACCGACCGACTGGATACCCGTCTCACGAGTACACGATTTCCACCGATGGTCCCTAATTGGGATCGTTTGTCCTTTCCTTTTTCCCTTCCGTTCGACGAAAGTGGAACGTGTCTAATTGTGATACCGATAATATGATCCTCCTGCATCGTTAACTACCGCTAGAATAATTCGGTGTCAAGGGGATGCGACCTGGTTCGTTTCTTCGGGGACACTTTCTATTGCGAATCTTAAATTTCTGTTTGTCGAATTGCGACGAATAATGATCGAACGGTTTTTGTAGATTTATAGAATTTAAATATATCTTCTTTTTTTTTGTAATTTTTGAAGTTTTCATTAATTTTAATCAATTGTTAGTTTTTAGAAACACTGTCTATATGTATAAGTTTGCTCGTAAGCTGTTAGACCGGCTTGGAAATATTTGAAGAGAAAATTTAATTAAACAAAATGGAATGTTTGACTTTACACTTTGAGGTTAATTAAGTCGAACATGGATAATTTCATCGACAAGAAAAGGATTAAGCTGCGGCGTTAAGCAAACGAGAAAATAACTTAAAGTTCACAGTGTCAAGGGAAACTGGCTGCGTCCTCGTCGCAGCCACCATTTTCTTTCGATGTTGCTGCAAAGAATTAAAGAATTCCTTCGAATTCAACGTGAATTTTGTCACAGTTTCTATTACCATCGAATCAGAAATCGGAACAGTTCGGTTTCACACGGTATCACCGCGGTTGCTAATTACTATACCGCAGAAAAGTCTAATAACGCTTCGTCCTACTTTCTCTGGCTCATTTCCAACCATTCGAGTTGATTTGAGCCTTTCAAAAAATTCTCTGCGCCTTTTGTTCGCGTCTTAGTCAGCCCAATGGATAATAATTAATTACTTATTGCACGAGTCATTTGCATATGAATCGAGAGACAAAAAATGGATGATATGCTACGATTCTTGATAGAACCAAGTAAACATCGTTTAATAACATGACTATTCACGTAACAGGGAATAAATAGGTCTGTTGGAATTCCTTATCGAAGGACAATTACCATTAAAAAAAGTTTCAATGACTGTTTGTTATTACAATTACTCTCATTTTTTATATCATTATCTTGCAATAATCCTATTTCTGTCTGCTTTAAATAAACTCAATTTTAAGAATGCAAAATATTGATAAATCTCAATTGTATTACAACTTACGAATCGATAACAAAAAATGTATAACATTGTTTGGAAAAAATGATTCGATCGTTCGTATCGTCGGAACCTTTAAAAAACTAACTTCTCGAAGAAGGGATACTACGTACCACAGAGTCGGATGAGTCGCGCAAACGGGGAGGCGGAAGTAACGATTAAGCAGCGAAGAAAGAGCTGGCATATTAGTCGGGCCATCATTGTCCGAGAGAATCTGGCGTGATGCTACTTGCTACCTTTATACGATCGTACGACATGCGTCTAACGTCCGCCCATTGAGGCACGCTTCGAGATAATTCGTGTGTTTCACTGTGCCGCTTGTTTGACTCTTTGCGCACTAGACGTTCGGGAGACTCGCGCTTTTTGTCCGATGAAAGCTCCACGTGGAACGAGTTTTCCATATCTCGTAGACAGACATTTCTAACAATACTTGTGAAAGTTGCAAGATTTTTATCAGAACTTGAAAGATTCGATTTAAAGAGATAAAAATAGAGATAAAAATAATCCGTTGAAAATTAGAGAATTGCATTTACAATTATCCTTAAATTTTAATCTGTGAAATTTTTGTCAAACGTTAAGAGATTCAATTTTAAAACTTATAATTATCCAGAATTAAGGAAATTGCATTAATATTAGGTTGTTTTGAGTTAAAATCTTTCGTTCATAGTTTATTTTATGAACATTTTAAGACTTAAGCAAGTGTTCATCCACGACGCGTATTTCATGCATAGAACGAACATCCGGCAGTTTTTCGCTTTCCCTTCCCGGTTTGACGCACTTGACAAGCCTGCTGGGAAACGTATGATCGGTTCCTCCTCTGGCATTTATGGCCAGAGAGAGGCATAATTGTTTTTTGGTTTCGAATATACCGTACATCTAAATGGTCAGTTTCTCGAGTATATTTATTGCAAAGAGGCGGCAAACTTACGTGTCTAATTAATCAAACGTAATAGTACTCGAGGTAGATGAGTAAAAGTTACTTAAAGTCGGGTCTCATCGGTATCTTCGACTCAACGTTATATTCACTTCAACCCTTCTATCGCGTATAGATTAAGTTTTTTATCCGCGCGAAAGCGTTAAAAATTAATTTTCTCGATAAAGCTGTTTGAAGAAATTCTTCGAATTTTTCCCTCGATCCTTCAATTTTTATACAGTTAGCCTAAGTTTTTACGAACAGAGTAAGACAAAATTAAAAATCCCTTCTTAAGGTACCATTCGACCCGTTATAAATAATTATTATCGCGAATCAAAATCTAAGGTCAACTTCTTTTTATCCCATCGGCTTCTCTAATCGAATATACTTTTTGTGCGAGGAAAAAAAAAAAAGAAAAAGAGAAAGAAGGATCGGTATTCCCGTTGAAAATTCGAATCGATCGATTCATGGTGGCTCGTTAGTCTCAGATGCAGCCGTCCGTGAGAAAAGCGAGCGGAGCAGAGCGCGAGTCGCGCGACTACGTGCGACTACGTGCGACGTGAGATTTCACGCTTCGGGGATCGATTAATTATTCCCTCGACCAGCTGAGGAGCGAGCAAAAAACGACTGGGGAATCGTTTAGCAGCCAATATCCTGGCAAAGGCCTTGCGCGACGCTTCGTTGCATATGTAACGAGATCGCAGCGACGACAAAAGCGTGTTGCTTCGCCGTTTCACGTCGACTTTTTGCCAGAGCTCTCATTTTTGCAGAACCGTATTCTCTTTTTTCTTTTTTTTTTTTCGCTGCCCATACCCTCGATCGTGTGTCGTTCCGCTCGGTTACGAGAAACACGTTCCCATCCTTCGTCTGGTTTTAATACTTCCGGTAATAAAGATTGGCGCCATTTCGTTCGATAATTTAATGAACGGGAGTTACGAGGGTACATTGTTAATGGTAGTGAAAAAAAAAAGTATTTAATTATTGGGCGCTTCAATTTGTTCCGAATTATTCGATTCTTTATTTATGAAGCGTTTCATGTGTTTCGTTTATTATAAATTTGAATTGTATCTTTATGCAATATGTATTTACGTATCTTAATTCTTAAGCAAAATTGTGGTATTTTATTAATAAGGTCTTGTAAAAAGGGATGAAAAAATTCTTGATTTTTAAGTGGAACTTTAACCCTGTATAATCTGATTTCTTTTTCATTTTTCTCTTTTTTTTTTTAATAACAAATAGAGTTGTGTCCAAATAAAATGGAAAAATCGACTTACCTATTTCACAGTCGGATCCTTTCCAACCCTGTATGCACACCTTATCGCCGTTCTCGTCGCAGGTGTAATGGCCGAATATGTCGTTCCTCGGTCGGCAGAACTTCGTGCAGGTCGCGTTGTAATAATGGTCCGCGCACTGAACCCGAACGCGATAAGCTAGATGAGCGTTTCTTCCTTGATGATTGAGAGTGTGCCACGTTGGTCCTGGCAGGACAATGCCGCTGTAACTCGCTTCCTCGATCACGCCTGCGCTCGCCTCGTCTCTGGCTTGCAGGATCAGCGTGAATTGCCTCTGCGAACGAAAAAAAAAAAAAATTCGATAATGAGACTGAGAATCTTCTACTTCCGAGAAATCTTAAAAATAATGCTATATTTTCGTTGTACCGTAGAACCTTCATGTCTGTAGATTCCGTTCCCACAGTTCACCGATCGTGCTTAACAATTATTTTATTCTTTATTTTATTCTTTATTTTATTTTTTCCATGTTGTCAAGCTTAAGTTATATTTATTCTTTGTATGTTTTATTTTATTTTCTATTTTTCGAATACAAATAAAATTCTCGTGTTCCGGCAAACGGGAATCAAATACGGAAAAGTGACGTCACGCGAGTCTAGGGCTGCTTCGAAAGAGGAAGAGAGGTGGTTTGATGAAGCCAGCAATTAACCCTTGCCCAGCTTGAATAATTCCTTGGCCGGCGTGGCCCCTAAGTGGAACCTTCCGAGATAGACTTTTGCAAATTTACACAGGGCTTCCTGACCCTCGGCAGCCTCGCCTATTACGTCACAATGGGACTACCAATTTTTACTTCCGTCTTTTGCCACCTCAGGAACTAAATTCAGCACACAAAAAAACCAAACGCACATTCTACAAATTTTATCTCCTATCTTTAACTCTTGATCAATCACACAACCATCGATCAAGCCCAAGTCACTCCTAAATCCTACAATTTACAATTTAAACGTTTGATTAGCTAACACATAAGTACACACCTATCATATACATTCGGTCAATATTTTTCAATCGGTGTCATACCGTAAACTGATCGATGATCAACATCCACGTAAGATTAAAAGCAACGTTCAATCATCTCTCCACCATATCGAGACACCTCCAAGCTCATCGATAATCCAGCAAAAGAGGAAAAAAAGAAGAAAGGAAAAGAAGAATAAAAAAAAAAACTAGCCTAGCTACCCAACCGGACGTAGCCACCATTCGACCACCGAGGAAGCAACAGAACCAGAAGGAAGTGAAACAAATGTCCCATCAAAAGATGGCCACCGCGTCTCCGATAATTACCGATCCGCGTGTAATCAGCGGCTGGTTCCCATTTTTCATTAACGACACCGTGCACACCGTACCGCCACAAATCAGAATAATTACACCAGAGTTTGCGTGCCTTCGTTGATGCTCGTCCACCGGTGTCCCGCGCGTCTCCTCCAAGACGTACCTGATTGGTACCACCAATCAAGGTCCGTGAGTGACGGTCGGTTAATGCAATAAATAAATTCCAATCGCGCTGTCGCGGAAGACAGCGGCTATCTGTTCGTCCAGAAGCAACATCAGAAGCAGAAACAGCAGCAGAGGCAAGCAGCAACGGATCCCAAAGGGGTGTCCAGGAGTCCGGGCGAACGATAGAAAGCTGGAAGTGTTCCCGATGGAACCGGTCCCGTGGAAAAAAAGATCACCGAGCGGCGCATCGGTGATCTCGCGTGCTCGCTCGTGTGTGCGCCGGTTTAATGAACTCGGTGGATCCTTGCTGGTAGACAATGAAAGAAGGGACGAGTCGAGGCCAGGGCTCACTCGACTTTTTTAATTAGAACCGCAGGTGTTTCACGTGATCGGTCAGCCATGGGGGTGGCTGGTTTTCAAGTAGAACCGGTGGAAAGTGAAAAATAAACTCGCGATGGTTTCGTTGTGTTGAAACCTGAGGATGGTAAATGATTTTATCTTTTATCGTTTTTAAGGATTTATTCTATTTTCTTTTTTATACTCTTTTTTATATTCTTTTTTTCTTTAAGATGCTTTCTTCTCATTTGTCTGGTTCTACGGTATCTTCGATTAGCGAACTGGTCGTACGCGTTGCGGGGTTCCAAGCTTGAAAGAAGCGTTCGCGTCACGATACATGTGGGAACCTCGTTGTTTCTCGGTTGATCGATTCCTTTTCTACCTAGGACCTGTCCAACACGCTCGGCTAACTGCTCGATCGTGACTGAACTACCGATCGTCGAATTAGCGAAAACATTCTCTCCCGCTGGCAACCCAAATGCTTAGATAACGCGGCTAATGTCGCGCGCCTTTCTTGCGGACAAATCGCTTCCTAAAGCGGCGCGACACTTCTACCATTGGAAATCGTGTTTTTGCTGTGCTGACCGATTTGGAAGGGAACGATCGTGGAACCTGTTCAGTGATTCTTAGTGATTTTCAGGCACCCACGAGGTAGACCTTTGAAGCGAATTCCGCGTCGATGTTTTTCGCGTAACGGATCGATACAGTTACGATACTTGGTGAAAGCGTGGTTCCAAATTGATTACATTGATTTTTGACGAGGAAGCTTAGGCAACAAGCGTATTATTGATCAAAAATATTACCAATAATAGGAAAAAACTTATTTATCAAAAATACCAATTCTTTATGGTCGTTTGTTGAACTGACCTCAACACGTCCGTCGTTTTTAATACGGAATTAACAATTAAAAATTATCTTAACAGAAATACATCTAAATTATAAACTTTTAAAAATATCTTATCGAACGTGGGCCAAGAATAAAGCATTTAGTACAATTTGAAGTCTTTTATTTAAAACGATTTTTAAGGTAACAGCAAGAAAGTTGCGTTTCCTCTTTCATGGTTGCCCCCGATCCATTTTTTCCGACCTTTCGCGGAAGTGCAAAATTCCTTGGGCCGACCTAGACGGCACAAAGAGCACCGTTGTGACCAATCCGCTTGGAGCAGGGCGTCTCGTGCTAAATGTAAAGTCGGTTCACTCGTCGCTGCCACTACCTAGAGCAGATGAGCGCTAATTGGTGTTAATTGGTGGCTCGCTTGGGGCCCGTCGTTCCCACGCCCGCGACTTTCATGCTCGCCTTTTTTTTCCTCACACCTCGTACATATATTCTAATTCGTTCGTCCGTCGCGTTGACTTCCACGCGTCGCATCCAGCGGTCTTTGTGTAGCTCGCAAACCGTCAGACGTTCTCCATTGTCCGGCCGTCTTAATCGATATGAGTCAGCGCGTGAATTACGATCAGATAAAGTTTCTATTATTCAGACATTTTCGTGGCGTCCAATGGAACGTTGAAAAAAAAAAAAGAAAAAACGAGGGGAGCCAGAAGATGGAAGAGGAAAGAGGGAATGGAATGATGAATTTCGAAACGTTAAAGGGGAACGATTCGATCGATGGTAAATAGAAAATGACAGCCGAACAGATTCGAGCTATTCTTCGACTGAAATGGATTGGCTGCTCAAGGCCATTGAGGATTAAACCTCGCTGTATCGTTTAGCTACTCCATCATTCTACCTTTTGTCCCTCCTTTTTTTTTCTTTTGCCTCTTTGAGAGACGCAAAGTGTAACCGCGCAGGTGGATACATTTTAACAGAGGTGTTCTTTATGGCAATCGAACCAGGCAATTAATTTATAATTAATTATGCGGTGACACGCACCACTTTGAAACCGAGAAATTTTCTCTTTCCATCGTCGAGGAAAGTAGCCACGCTATCACAATGCGAATAACCAAGAAGATCCGAGCTAAGTAAACTCAACGATGGATCTAGGAATTCGCGTGGGTGCCTCAGAGAAAAACCGCGTTACGAGCGAATTTCCCCTTTCACCGGGCAAAACAACGAGTGCTATACATTCGAACGCATTTAAAGAGCGTGGCCACGTCCTCGCACAGGCGTGTAATAAATTATCGGGTGGATCGCGGGTAAAAGTCACGATCCGACCACCGGCAGTCTCGATCATCGATCGATCTGTTCACGGACGTGGGTCGTCCGATCCGTGGGCGTAGGAAATTCATTAAGTCGGATATTATTCCGCAAGATGCGTACCCTACGAGGACCAATTAATTAATTTTCTCTTGCTACGTTGCATTAATCGTCGCAAGGGCTCTCGAGTCGCGCGTTTTCGGAGTTAATTGCCTCCATCTTTTCGGTCACGGTGAGTCGCCATTTTTACGATCCTCGTTGCCTCGTAATGGAGCACCACCGTGGTAACCGTGGATATTCGCCAGGCCAAAAAGGATCGACGGAAGCCGTGGTGGGCACGTAGAGGAGCTCAACGAGCCTCTATCTGGCGTTGGCTGTCGTTCCATCGCGACGCTCGCCGATGGTCGACGCGTACACGTCGATCGTGTGGCTCGGTAACTGCACGTAGGTACTTACGTACGCCGAATAGAACGCCTTCTCCTTCTCTATGTCAGGCAACGTGTCTTTGGTTTCGCGGAAAAGATCGAACGAGCGGTACGTGAGGACGCGTACTAAGCAGCGGCGAACCTCCTGCACGCCCGCCACCGATCGGGGAGCCTTGAATGGTTTATGCCTTTTGTTGACTTATTCTGCGAGCTTTCATCCTTTCCATGGTTCTCGTTCATTTTTGCGCATGTTCAAGTATCTTCGTTGGCGAGTTTAAAAATTGTGAAGGACTTTAATAATTTGAAAAAAAAAAAAAAAAAAAGAATGGGTGAACAAGTAGCAACGATTTGGCAAATTGAGATTCTATATACGAACTGTTTAATATTCGGAATGGAAGGTAGGTTGTTCGGTTGAAGGATTTCGAGGAATTTTTGCACAAAATGTATTAAGGTTTTGTGGTACTTTTGAAGCGTTTGCCGATGAAAATTTTTACTTGTCATTGGACGTCGATCAAGTTTCCAGCCGTACTCACGTCCACCCAATCTTTGACCGTTCTTTTTCCCTTTCACCTTTCTCCTTCGAAGGGAGCGCACTCGATCGTACGGGGCTTCGCGTTCGAATTTCGGCACACAGATTTACGCGGCGATTACGCCAATTTATTTCGTGAAAGCGCCTTACGTAAAATCGTTGCGATGTATTATTCATTGTACTGCATCATTTCGGCGTTGCCCGTAAAATCACGATTAAACGTAACACAATTCCTCGAACGATTCTCCAAAAATTACTTCACAAAACATGCCAACTTTCGAGCACTTTCAATTTTTCTTTTTCTTTTCTTTTTTTTCTCAAAGTCACGTTGCGATAAATTCGATTCTCACTCTAAGACCGTTTCCATCGAATTCCAACGCCCCGTTCCTTCCAAAAGCTGCATTCCAACAGCTTCGCCGTTCAATTACTTTCGAAAGCCATTTCCCAGGAACGCGAGGCGCGGACGAGGTCGAAGAATCCCCATGGAATTCCGACTTTTGATCGCTTTCGAGCACCGCCAGCCGCGGTTACCCTTGACCCTAAATCTCTCTGGCAACAATCGAGGGTCTCGAGGTCAGGCGTCGCGATGCGATAAATTCGCAGACGTATGCCCCTTCCTCTGCAAACACCGGTGAACGATTCATCGCGTGGTAGGCCAGAGAAGAGGGTTGTTCTTCGTCCCCTTGGAAATTCCACCGACGAAGGGAGGTTTCGTTCTGGAATCCTTTCCTCGTCCTCGCTTCCCAATTAGCCGGTTGGCTAATAAATCTCGCGGTGTCCCCAAGAAGAACCATGGAGCGGAGTAAGCAATGGAGGACCGCCGCGCGGAAGGAGAGGAAAAAAACGAACGTTCGTGAGGAGGAAGCGGACACGCGGGTAGAAATGGAAGAAAGAAAGAGCCAGGGGGATTCTCGAGCGACAGGGGACGAGGAGAATCCTCCTGTTGGCTGTGGTAGCCACTATTCACAGGGGCACAAGGCCAAGAAGTCTTCGTACGATGTCGCGACGAGACTCTTTCCCGGCTTCGAAACGCTTAAAGGAGGAGCTCCGCGAGAGGAGTTCAGCTCGCGATGCTGACGATGGTTGTTGTGGTGGTGCCTATACCTGAATATCGTAGGGAACCTGGCATTCCTCGTGTTAAATGCCTCTCCAAAGAGCGAGCTGCGCTCTCGCGCCCATTTACACGTACCAGAGTTCGTTCTTCTGTGTGGATGAATCCGAGATGAGCTGAGACGGAATATAAGTACAGTAGAACTCCCGTATGATACGTTTAAAATTTGCTACCACGGATACCCAAAATTATGAGTAACATTAAAAAGACTGCAACCAATTCTTTAGACAGGCTGTATATAAATTGTTTTTAAGATTGTAAAAAATTGTAAGAACGAAGTAACTTTATTACTCGACGATTCGCGTGACTCAAATGCACTATTGGTCAAGGTTTCCTATTATCGGAAGAATGTTTGTGTTCCACTTATCGAAGATTATTGAATCGAGCACACGTACAACACACTGCATCCTCTTCGAACGATCCATAACTCACAGAAGCTTGCGAAAAATTGTTAATATTCTAGCACGATAACTCTTCGAGCCGTAAACTCGTTCCACAACCCAACTAAACATTCGTATTACAATCTCTCTTCTGAACACACCCGAGAATAATGCCCATATTTCAAGCCAGGACGATAGCGCATTCTTCATTCAAAAATTGCCTCTAAAATCCGCCGACATACAATACCCACACACATTCCCTCGACCGTACACACTATCTTACACATAATCACACACACGGTGCCAGTGTACGTGCACGCGAGGTCGCGGCGAAGAATCGAGGCCTGTACAGGCAACAGAGAACGTGGTTCGGGAGACACGCCGGCAACGGCAGCGACTCGTACACGGGCTAACTAGCGAGGGAAGAAGACGAAGAGGACGAAGAGGACGAAGAGGAACGATTCTACTCCCATGGAAGAAAGAAAAGGAGGGACCATCGAGGAGATTGGTATGCGGTCCGCGCAGCGGGTTCACACACGACCTAAAGGCAACCCAGAGGCAGCCTAAAGGCTGCAAGGTAGACGAGGAGAAGAAGAAGCTGGGGAACGAGAAGAAGGGGAAAGGACAAGCACGAGAGGCATTGCCCAAACCGGGGCGACAGTTTCTTCCTCCCCTCTTTTCTTCATTTGCATACACGCGCGATACGGTACACCTGTGTGTTGAGCTGCTGCGTGTCCATCCGCCTCTCGAGCGTACACCTGACCAATAAGTTCGCAGGCGAGCGTAAATCTGCGCCGTAAACGTGGATATTCTGGGCCCCCCTGCCGCGTCAACGAGGGCAGTTTCGTTGGTCCGGCTTAAATCGATGACTTTGGCCGAGCTCCCTTCGCCGAGGCAGGATCTTGGAATAATTAATAATCCCGACATGTCGCTGGCCCTTGGCGAATTATGGAGACTCGCCGTGGAATTAACGAGCCACGGAGAGGAATCTAGATTGAATTCAGCACATGGGAACGCGGAAACGGAGATGACATCGATAATATAAACCCTCCGGCTATTTTATTTCTTTACGAACAACGAGTGTACGTTCGAGGAATATATCGTGTGGAAGCGTTGACAAATCGAAGGTTGTATTGCTCTGCTGGATGCCTAATCGACGTGGCCGATAAATGGAGTGTCGTTAATTCGAGCGGTGGAGAAAAAAAGGGGGTAAAATCGAGACCGGATGACGTTCGATCAAAATTTGTACGCTAATTACCGTCCGTTTATAGTTCTTCAGCCATAGCTGCGTTCATTAGCGAGACATCCGCGAGGCGCGTCGAGGAATCCGAAAAAAGACGGATGGAAGTTTTTCATTCGGGCTGGACGTAAATCTCTCTGGTTGGTCGACGACCAACGGGCAGCCTGATTGCGGTCCCCGCGGGCGACCGAGAGCCAGCGGAACGATTTTGGAGCCGTTCGGTCGATTAACGACCGGTTCGCGTACACCTCTTGACAAATCGATCCTGCTTCCGTATCTGCGCCGCTGTGTGATTTATACGCGCTTAGAATTGGTCGGTAAGGCTGTAGCCCTTAACGAAAATATAAATGACGCGCCACGAATATCTCTATCGGTACATCAACTGTGCGCTCGCGATTGGTGTCTTCATTTTAATTTATAAAATCGGAGTCGACATGGTTGACGATCGTTGGTCGAAAAAGATGTTCGTGAAATTATTTCTGATAAATACTTCTGCATATTTTTTTTAGAAATAATAAAGAATCACAAACCTATCGCAAGAGCCTTACGATGTAAAATATTAGCAAGAAGGTTTCAGAAAATTTTACGCAACCATGGTCATTCGACGATACCATCTCGATGGTATCACTTTCATTCTTATCTGTTTTTCCATTATCACTTTCATTTCAATAAACCAAAATTTCAAAGTGTACAATATTATCTGAAATTCCCCGATATATTATTAACGAATCGCGTCAAGTCCGAGATAAACCTCATTCCCAAAACGATTCAAGAAACGAGACCACTTATCCCAGCGAAACAAATCTACGAAATGGGACGTCGAATCGACAAAGATAAACGAGATACTCGACAGAGGGTCAGGAAATAATCCTGGCCAGAAAAGTATGCAAAGACCATGAAATAAACGTTCGAGGACGCAAAAGAATACACCTGTTGGAGCCTGAGTCACGCTGATCTCCTGGGGGTATTCGAGGCGTGCCTCCATCGCTGACTCCTTCATTTTCGTTCTCCGCGGTTTTTATCCGTCCTCCGTGCGGCGAACACCATTTAGACGACTATCGTTTATCATTACACGGACTATTATCGGGCCTATAATTATCGAAATTTATCGCGCGCCACGGAGAAAGGAGGATAAAGCGGTTCGCCTCTGTTCTCACTGGATTCCTCGTCGGTCGAAACGTTTTCGCCTCTCTCTTCCCGATTTCGACTCGGTCGATCGTTTAATACGCCGGTGCTAATTGTGCCGGAGACATTACCTGGGAAATTTAACGCCTTAGAATTATTTGTGGCCGCAAGTCGGAGTGGGTCGGGAACGGAGTTCCGTTTGGTCTGGCTACTCTAGTTACGTCGATCAACGGTTTACCCATTAGGCTTCCAGCCACGGCGAACCGTAACGACGAACTTTATTAAGGCGTGAGAAAGTCCCCTCCCGGAGGTGATTAAAGCCGCTGGACTAATCTACTTACTACGACGCCGCGGTTTGGAACTCAATAGTGGCCAGGCTAAATTGAATGATACCGTTTGACGCGTGACACGGCCGCTTAAACGTTGCATCGATCATCCTACGTCCTTTGGTTGGACGTTGAAATAACATCAAAGATGAATCGGTGATTTTTTTTCTGTCAATTCTTCGCGATTGCACGAGCGGCGTATGTAGATTTTTATTATTTTNTAAAGCCGCTGGACTAATCTACTTACTACGACGCCGCGGTTTGGAACTCAATAGTGGCCAGGCTAAATTGAATGATACCGTTTGACGCGTGACACGGCCGCTTAAACGTTGCATCGATCATCCTACGTCCTTTGGTTGGACGTTGAAATAACATCAAAGATGAATCGGTGATTTTTTTTCTGTCAATTCTTCGCGATTGCACGAGCGGCGTATGTAGATTTTTATTATTTTGAAATAAATATGGTTCGTTGATTCAGAAGTTATCAGACTTGTGTTTCGTGGAACTCTAGGGTTCGGCGATAAAATAAATGTTTTAAAAGCACGTAAAAAGTGATCACGTATGAAAAATTGTTTTTAAAAAAACAATAAGTCATGAATCTTANTGATCTCCTGGGGGTATTCGAGGCGTGCCTCCATCGCTGACTCCTTCATTTTCGTTCTCCGCGGTTTTTATCCGTCCTCCGTGCGGCGAACACCATTTAGACGACTATCGTTTATCATTACACGGACTATTATCGGGCCTATAATTATCGAAATTTATCGCGCGCCACGGAGAAAGGAGGATAAAGCGGTTCGCCTCTGTTCTCACTGGATTCCTCGTCGGTCGAAACGTTTTCGCCTCTCTCTTCCCGATTTCGACTCGGTCGATCGTTTAATACGCCGGTGCTAATTGTGCCGGAGACATTACCTGGGAAATTTAACGCCTTAGAATTATTTGTGGCCGCAAGTCGGAGTGGGTCGGGAACGGAGTTCCGTTTGGTCTGGCTACTCTAGTTACGTCGATCAACGGTTTACCCATTAGGCTTCCAGCCACGGCGAACCGTAACGACGAACTTTATTAAGGCGTGAGAAAGTCCCCTCCCGGAGGTGATTAAAGCCGCTGGACTAATCTACTTACTACGACGCCGCGGTTTGGAACTTAATAGTGGCCAGGCTAAATTGAATGATACCGTTTGACGCGTGACACGGCCGCTTAAACGTTGCATCGATCATCCTACGTCCTTTGGTTGGACGTTAAAATAACATCAAAGATGAATCGGTGATTTTTTTCCTGTCAATTCTTCGCGATTGCACGAGCGGCGTATGTAGATTTTTATTATTTTGAAATAAATATGGTTCGTTGATTCAGAAGTTATCAGACTTGTGTTTCGTGGAACTCTAGGGTTCGGCGATAAAATAAATGTTTTAAAAGCACGTAAAAAGTGATCACGTATGAAAAATTGTTTTTAAAAAAACAATAAGTCATGAATCTTGTCCGTCAAATCCTACGTATCTATCTTCACACTGTCCCACGATATACCCGTTGCCTATATTCCTTCGCCAACAATCTCCAATTGAATCATCCAGCAGTTTTCAATCTCGCTACCCTCGGGCAAACCAACACGACGAGCTGGCGACTCGCTAATTCAGTCAACACAATGCCCGGTGAGGTCCACGTGGGCCCAGCAGCTGTGACGTCACATGATTGGTAGAGGCGCCCACATCGAAGGCTCGGAAGCCGCGGATATCGTGCCAAGAATAGACTGGTCCACCTATTTCCATCTTGTAGCGATTCGTTGTTCAGGTATATTTACCGTGAAAAGAAAATCGACGAATATTGCGGTCCAGAGGAGCCATCGGTGTGGGAAAGAGCGATGGCTCGCGATGAGAAGAACGGGAAAACGGCGGAGGCCCTGAATCGAAGACAAAGATGCCTCGAGGAACACAACAACGAGAAAGATACAAGTATGTAAGACCGGAGTAAGATAAAGGGGGACAAAAACACGTGGCTGGAGAAAGGAAAGACGCGAAACAGCGGCGTCTGCTCGAAGACATACATAGATGCCGGCCAGGATTGTGCAAAAGCTCGGCTAACTCTCATCTCGCTGATCGTTTCCTGTGCCATTATGCTACCGCTGAAAAGGTGGCTGTACTCCCTTCTTATGCATGCCTCTTTACGCCGCTATTGAAATCGCAAACGGAGAAAGTCGAAGGACGATTACTCGCCGTGTCAGATATACGTATGCTTGTTTGTTTCTTTCTCTGCTCGAACCGGTATCGAGTGGCGTGGTTATTAGCTGGAAGACTATAGTCTTAAGCGTAGTTCGAACCGTGGATCGCATGCGGTACTTGAGAAGAAGATTATCCAAGACTCTAGAGTCGGTCGAGTTTATTGGAGTTCTCAAAGTGCGTTCGATTCATCAAAGAGAAGTACTTGAGACATTTTTGTACGCAGAGTGGTGCATTATTGGTGGCCTATCGAATAAAATTTCAAATCGATTTTCAACGCGAGAGAGGTATTCGCGAGAACTTTATTTTAGACTTACGACTAAATTTGTCATAAAGTCTACCGCGTATTTGATCATATCATTGATAATGAACCGATTTATGTGACAAATTAAATCAAATCATTTTTATTGAAAANTATCGAGACACCTCCAAGCTCATCGATAATCCAGCAAAAGAGGAAAAAGAGAAGAAAGGAAAAGAAGAATAAAAAAAAAAACTAGCCTAGCTACCCAACCGGATGTAGCCACCATTCGACCACCANCGCTGAAAAGGTGGCTGTACTCCCTTCTTATGCATGCCTCTTTACGCCGCTATTGAAATCGCAAACGGAGAAAGTCGAAGGACGATTACTCGCCGTGTCAGATATACGTATGCTTGTTTGTTTCTTTCTCTGCTCGAACCGGTATCGAGTGGCGTGGTTATTAGCTGGAAGACTATAGTCTTAAGCGTAGTTCGAACCGTGGATCGCATGCGGTACTTGAGAAGAAGATTATCCAAGACTCTAGAGTCGGTCGAGTTTATTGGAGTTCTCAAAGTGCGTTCGATTCATCAAAGAGAAGTACTTGAGACATTTTTGTACGCAGAGTGGTGCATTATTGGTGGCCTATCGAATAAAATTTCAAATCGATTTTCAACGCGAGAGAGGTATTCGCGAGAACTTTATTTTAGACTTACGACTAAATTTGTCATAAAGTCTACCGCGTATTTGATCATATCATTGATAATGAACCGATTTATGTGACAAATTAAATCAAATCATTTTTATTGAAAAAAAAGTTCCTTTGCAACAAATTTACGCTTACGACTAATTTTTTTTTTTCTTTCTCTAAGGAATTTGGTATTTCCTGGTTGTACCATCAATAATGTACTGCCCTGTATAAGTTCGATCAAATTGCATCAAGTAATAAGGTTTCAAAGCGGAAAGAAACCAGACCATCCGCGTTTCTTTCGAACATGAATCGCTTGAAATCTCATTTACAGGCGCCGCCCATGGCTTTATTAAACGGCGACCTCTTGTTCTCATTCTCGAAATCGTTGAAAGGCAACCGAGTGAATCTCTCGTGGCCGGGAGAGCCCGACAGTTTCGCAACAATACAGGGGCCTCGGTCGCTCCGTTGGAAAAAGACTTCCACGGGGGCATTGTATCGCGGCGTCGATCGCAAATTTCTAGCCCGATTCCTTTGTCGATGCGGGGCGCGCGAGAGCTATCGAATCCAAAGGATTTCCGGTCTGTTGCTCCTCTATCGGCGAGTCGTTACGTAGAATTCCAGTTTGGTTCCAGTCGCTTGGCAAACACCTCCTCGTGTTCCACTACTTCTCTTTTTCTTCCTTTTCGGCTGACCTCTAACTAGGAAATTTTTCTTTTTTTCAAGTCCTCCGACTTCTCCGGCAACACGTCAGTCTTCTTTGAAACGACGACGATTGTCGACAGAAAGGTACCGAAATCTTTTGGACCAAGAATCTCGTTGCATAGCAAAGAAAAATTCATAGAGAACACTGTGCTCCGAAATAACGTAAACTATCGCAGACAATAAATCGTGCACCGAAAGGGACAGCTACAAACTGCTGGAAAATGTAATCTCAAGTTTACACAAACCTATACGAGCTCCTTTTATAGCAACAATGACTAGAAGTCGCTTTCCAATTATTACCAGATCCTCGAGTAGCCACTTGACTCGAGTCGTCCAGCAATATATCTTCGTGTAATTAAAAAGCCGTAAGTTGTCGAGCGTTTAAGGACAAGGAGCAACAGAAGCTTGCAGCGAACGATTTCTAACATCCCACTCACGTGACGTGTCACCGGGCCCGGTCAGGCCCCTGTCGAGCGTAATTACGTCGAGACGAACGGCCGATTTCGAGCTGGTCCGAAGAGATCCTCCGAGAATCCTCGAGAACAACCATGACGACGTGTTTCCCCATGCAAGATTTATACACATCGGGCAGCGTATACGTCAAGGGTCCTCCGCTGGAACCTAACGGACCAAATCGAGCTACAGCTCTTTCTCTCTACGTGTGTGCGTGCATTAAACTCGCGAGCACACATTCACACACGGAGAAGGTCAGTAGTGGATTATTTGAAGAGCACCAGCGTGTTTGTATATTTCATAACTCGCTCGTGAGGCTCTAAGAGGACCCATGCGGGGTCCGTTCCGTCGATGGCGACAAAGGGTGGGTCCGGTATTCCCTCTTTCCCCGTTCCGTGCCCTCTCGAGGACTCAGAGGGGGCATAAACAGAGACCCTTAAATTGCTTCCTTTCCGTGAAGGATCTTTTTTCTTCCCCTTTCGTTCCTCCCCCTCTTATTTTTTTTTCCTCCTTTTTCGTTCTCTTCTCTCAGCGCCTAGGTTCACGGGTGTGTACGCTTCTTCGAGCATTTAGCGCTCGCCCGAGCTAATTCAATTATGGGGGCCATGGGTGAGCAATAAAAAAAATATATGGAAAGCAAATACACGTGTAGGTACACCGGCGCGATGTTTCTTCGGAGGTAAGCGTTAAGCACGGAAACGGCGTATATACTCGTGTTAGCGAAGCTAACTTTGTAACGTTGAAAATAAAAATTACCGAAGATCAAATCTTGTGGAGTTACACAAGTTTTTGTTTAAATTGAAGAACGTTTAAGATGAAGAATCGTCATTACTTGGAAGTCGAACACAGGCGAACGTGGCCATTTTGTAACGATGCGCGAGAAATAAAATGGAAGCAATCGGGCAAGTTGCTTCGAGTTCCTTTAATGTTACCTCAACGCGTGTGTAATATCGTGTCAGAAACGCGAGAAATCATGGACCTCTCGCCACGTTCGCGTCCGTCTGTCTGGCTCCGGTAATAACTATAAGACCATTTTCGCAGCGGCTGCCTCGAAAAACGGTAAAGCCTAACTTTCATCACTTTTGCGGATAATTTCGTCATTATCGTCCCCGGTGATTGAATACGGTACATATAATCTTTTCCAAGGAGGGCAACCACGAAACACTGACTGCATTTTGCGGACTCCTGGGAATTCTCTCCGCGAAAGGATTCTCTCGATTCTCATCAGTACCGATCAACGAACAAAGCTTTCGACGTCTCAATGGCGGAAGTTATCGCTGTTAGATCGGAGATTTGCGTTTGGTATCGTCTTTCGTTGATATTTTATAGAATACAATAATTGTTTAGATTTGATCGAGTCATTATTATACTTTTGGTAGGTTAATGGTTTTTTCAATGGTTCGTGTTTTGGAACGTGCTTGGTCCGTCTTTTTAAGAAAATATCATTATGATGTTTATGATAATGAGGATGGAACGAGAAGAACGCGTGTTTGTTTAAAACGTAATGGAGAATAAATATTTTCTCGTTCGAATCGCGTCAGGGTTCGAGGAACTACCGAATGATTCATCCAGAAATTATTTTCATAAATAATTATGAATGTTTAGATGTAAGATATCCGGGTAACATCGGTCGGTTCAAGCCAATGATTGATAAAATAAAAAAAATATTACTCTACTCACCGTCCATCGGAAGGTGAAATGCAGTTGCAGGGTGACCGGTTCGCTGAGGGTGAAGGTGTTCTGGCCGAGAGCGTGACTAGATACGTTGCCGAAGCTGCATGAGCCGATGGCGGTGACATTCGACTGATATTCCTTCAGGCAGAGCCAGAAGGCCGTCGAGCACGGTGTCGTGCACGGTGGTAATCCTCCTTTTCCTCCGCCATCACCTCCCCCGCCGCAACACCTACCGTCCACCAGGGTGCCCCTGTTGTTCGTCAGCGAGAGGATCTGCACCTCGAAGAATCCGCTCGCGTTTGTCGCCTGTAGAAATGCACAAAAGCGTATTTATAATACCGAAGAGATATTTTATAGAATTAAATTCTGATTTGAAAAAGTTATTTTTTTATACAATGTCATTAATTAAAGAGCAATTTTGTAATTAGAAAACAAGTTCTTGGAATATAGTGTTTTTAGTATGCCGTAGAAGTTTAGAGTGCGTTCGAATTTTTTTTTAAAAGAACGCGAAAGTTCCTTTTTTAAGTTTCTAACTATTTATCAGATAACATTTTATGTCTTATCGTACTTTATTTTATTTTTTCCTGTTTCAGAAATTTCTGTACAATAACATTTGCTCCACACTCGTAATTGAATAAAATAAATAAACCGAGCGAAGAGAAAGTACCAAATTGCCAAAGAAGATAGTACAATTTGCAATATTCGATGCTTGGGACCAACGTCTACAGACCCATTATCAATCCAGACAATAGATCGACGAAAGAGATCTCAGCTAATTCGTGACACTTTACATTTTGATCTCTGCACCTATCACTTTCACGTCTGACATTTGGATATTCTGAAAGGCGCGTTAAACTCCATCGGTGCGTTTATTTTAAACCCTCGCTGTCGATGTTTTTCTCCTCGATTCCTAAGCGAATTTATCGGGTTCGTTACGCGGAGAAAACGGACGGCATTAAACGCAGCACGATTCCGTTCTGCTCTTTCTAATGGGCATAATAAAACAGCGGGATTTTCCAGCTTGAGTCTCGCGAAAACGGAAGTCTTTGGGGCCCCAAGAGGCGAAAGGCCCCTCGAGTATCTGTTACGAGTGCACCGCTAGCTCCGTGGCGAATCGGTTGAAAAAGTCGAGCAGTTTCGAAACTTCTAGACATTTTCTGGTAATTTCTAGCTGCTTTTTGTATCACTTACTTTAATATCTTCAGCGACACTGGCAAATATGTATAGTTTAGCTTTTTTAATTTTTTTTTTACACCCTTCGGACTTCTATTAAAAAATATCTTCTTCGGAACAATGCTAACTTGAAACCTGTTCGTAACATAATAATCTACGAGAATTTAGCTTTCTCTAGCCGCTATTGATTTACAATGGCTCTTTCCTAATTAAAAAAATAAACACTCCTACAAAAATCAAAATAATATCATATTTTTATATTTCACCTCCTTTTAAATTCCCAACAATGATAAAAAAATTCGATATCTTTTCACGAATACAGCCATACCCTAATTTCCTAATACGAGCTGCAATATTTCTCAAAAGCACATTATACGACCAAATTCTAACTTTCTTTTAAAATATTCTAATCCTAATGTTATTAAAATATCTAAAATCAAATTACACACCACAGAAGCCTATCTACTTTCCCATTCACGGTCAAAATTGCACGGGGCATCGCGCAACCAACTCGATGCCGCAACCGTCGTGAATTTATATCGCCTCTCGCTTTTGCCCACGTAGGATTAACAATAAAAGCGAAAAACACGCGGCACGAAATCGTCTCGTTTCGATGGTGCAGAGTCTTCCTTTCGTTGCAGTTACGAAACCCTCTCTCTATATACACTTCACCTACACCTATCGGTCTCGAATGCACGCTCGCATCGAGCACGTGCATTCAACGTACACATACTCGAACACACATCGGCAAAATGCACACCAAATGCATCGGTGAGTGAACGAGCATACGCGAACGAGCCCCGCGGGCCTATGTAATTACCGTAAGAGTAAGATCGAAGGTAGAAAGCGCAGAGGATCGTCTGCTGGCCTTTGCTTTCGACGACGCGCTTCCTACTACGTTATATAACGCCGTCTCGCGAGTGACATTTTAGCTTTAGCTAAAACCGGGCTTCTGTGGTTTCGCGCGATCCTCGAGCAAGAAGATAGAAGCTCCGAGGGAAGCTAGAGCTGCGACAGGATGTATCTCGCGAAAATTGAAGAGTAAATCACGGATAATGTCCGGCTGCAGCGCACAGGAAATGGAGGAGCCATCAAGAACCGCTCTTGCGCGCGAAGGACAATACTATTATATTTGCTTCTCCAAAGGAGAGTCTTGGTTAAAACGAAACGTGTCCTCGCATTATCGTTACCGCGAATAGGTAGTCTGTTCGATGATGAATCTTTATTTGAAGACGTACACTACCGTTTGTAATCATTTATTTAAGACACGGACGATGATAAATAGTGTTGATTATTGTAATAAGCAGTGCAGGCTGTGTTAACAGCAGCGTAGAAGATTTATTTATTTTTAATCCTTTGACGTCGAGTATAGTGGGAGAAAAATTACACGTAGAGCGAAACGTCACAGTCTCGATTGTACGATTAATAAGAATATGACACTATGTAATTTTTATCAGTATGAATCGTATTCACATTTCGTGAACATAAGAAATGTTTCACTATTTTTATTTATATAATTATTGCCTCATGAAATGTATTAAATAAGTAGTGAATGTTACTATACACAAAATCATGGTCCGTACAAGACGTCAAGGGATTAATAATGAAGCAAAACTAAAGAATAAAATCTCTGTCGCTCGAGTAATTACAAGCATAAGTATTTAAACACCCTACAATCCCAGATAGATCCGACCTAGGAACCAAACATCGATAATATCCAGCACACTGGCAATTTCCGTTAACGCCACCGTGTCTTTCTCCTCTCGAGGAATATATCAATCGAGCGTACAAAACGCGAAGAATGTCGTGGCCGTAAAACGAGCAGCGTAAGCTCGCTTCCAGCGGTTGGTCCCTCTGTTCCACGGGCAATCGTCCACGTTGCGTTTACGACTCTTAGACGAGAGAGGTCCGGAGCGTTGTTTCCGTCCTCCGCGGCTGTGTTTGACCAGCGTACGGTGTAACGACCGTTTCTTTCTCCTCTGTCGTTTTATTAGCCGTGCATACTTATTCTGGAGACTCTGGCCGGTAACCCGTTGCCTCCGAAAGCAGCTGAAAACCGTGAACGACTGTGGCCAAGGGACGGGTTAGGTTCGGGGAGCGCGTTTGCGCGGGCAAAGTTTGCACAGTCCGCTCACGTGCCGACGTGAAATTGTCCGATGCCGCGGAGATGGCTTTCAGGCCGCCGACACGGAAGAACACAGCCTTTTTCAAAACTGGCATCGACCGTGCGTTCGATGATACGTACGGATGGGTATCGTCGGAAAACGAGGCAAGAATTTTTAGCAGCCGATCGCCGCTCGACGGACCTCTTTCTCACGCGGTCGAACCGGTGAACTATGCGCGCCGACGCGTGATCTGGTTTTGTTATGTCGGATTAATTGGGACGATTAGATATCGTGGTGGGACTGTTGTTTTTCGAAGAATTCCTTTTTCTACCTTTTCCACGTTTCATTTTTATATTATTCTTACAGCAGAAGTTTGAGATATAAAGGTATACGATACCCTTAGGATTTTTATACGATTGGAATGTCCGATGCAAAACGACAAATGAAAACGAAACTCGTATCTATGGATCCTTTTGGTTCGAGAAGGTGTACGACCCGGTATTTTCTCACACGGTCGACGATTAGGTCGCCACCCAGGGATAATTGAAGTCTCCCCGAGTTGTCGAGAGGTGCAATAAAGGTGGACACCTCGTATTAACGTCCACTTCCCATCGTGCTTCGTGGCTCTCGGTCTCGGAACAATCACTTTGCCCGAGCTGCTCGCTTTCACGGTTATTAGGTCAATTGTGCGAAAGCTCATTTTTTGCCGGGAACCTCCTTTGTGAAGTCAATTGTTCTTACAGTAACATTGTTTCGCTCCAGCGTGTTCTATCGTTCCATAGAAAACTTAAAACTAGCGGTAGAAATTCTAATCTGATCGTTCAATTAACCACAAAATTCCGAGGAAATATTTCTCCACAACGTTAATTACAATTGTAACTACCAGAATTATTATCTTTTTTTTTTCAACACTCGTAAGGTTTCGCAAGAAAATTTTAATGTTTCAGAAGCAAAGAGTCTCAATAAAAAATCTCGACTCGAAGCTCGAAACGCCGCCATCTTGTGGGACCACCAAGGATTCCCGTAAAAAAGCGATCGGTCGCAGGCATGGAGAAACAAAGGAGCGGCGGTCTGTCACGAGATTGATTTCTGGACACCTGGTACACGAGCAGAAGAGGATTTTACGCGCGTTTTAGGACCCTTCTGGGAGCATTACCGTGGCCGTCGACGCGTATACACCTTTGCTCGTGACTTGTTACGAGTTCGCCGGGCCTCGACTTGCACGACGAGGATGAGCCGTTTCTCTCTGCTGTCCGTGCGCCGATTCGCAGGAGAACAGCCTTTCCTTTCCGCATAGCCAAGGTGCAGCGAGCCATACCTCGGCTCGGCTCTTAGTCTTTTGCGCGTCGAACATCGCGGGAGTTAATACGAATAACTCATTCGACCGAAAAAACGGCTCCGGAACGCATACTGAGGAACGATCCTACCGTATCCTTTCTATCAGTTCTCATGGAATTTCTGCGCCGATCTTGCAGGATATCGGGAGAATTCAGTGTTCCATGTGGTTTCCTCTTTGATTCCTTTCATATTTTTTTACATTTTTATTTTTCGTCTTTTGTTGCCTCGAAACGTTGGATATTGGAACGATTTCTCCAAGGTCTTCGAATATATAGAGCTAGAATTATTATTTCAGTCATGGTCTTAATTTTAATCCAGTGATTATTTTATTTTAGCAGAACAAGNAAAAAAAAGAAAATTTATACATTCATAAAAAAGCTCGCTTATCGAACCACCTAACACAAATTGACCAAATACATATTTCCAATCTTTCTAAGCTTTTCAAAACAAAGTTTAATTTCTTACAAACCTAGCCCCAATCAACCGATCGATCAATTAACGAAGTTTCTTTGGCAACAACATATTCACCAGATCAATCCTCCCATCTTCGATGACTATCGAAATCCTGGTTCCTTTTCGAGCGATGCAGAGAAAGAGAGAGAGCCAGGACCAGTCGCTCACGCGACCCACGTCGAACCGGAAAAGGAACAAAACGCAGGGGCTCTCGAGGATGCACGCTGGGTGCGCGATGGGTGCGCGATGGATGCTCTCCGGCAGGGAACCGCAACAAACAACAACTGACGCGAATTCGGTTTCGAAAATCGTCCAGGCCCTTTCATTTTATCTTTGAGCTCCTAAGTCGTAGGTAGTAATTACCGGTGGCCGCTACCTGCCCCGCCGAAATAGACTTGGCGAGCACCATTTAATTTTACACCGTAGCACGGACGAATCGTTGCTCCGTGGAACACGCTCGAATCCTCGTCGCGTATATCTTGGTGTATGTGTGTGTTCGCCAACGACCATATATCTCTCTCTTTTCGCGAAGAGGCCTATACTTAATATTATTTGCTACCCACTCGATCCCATCGGGCCAGGCAACCGCTCGATCGGCCACAAATTACCGAAATAATTAAAAACTGTTAGCTCGCGTGGGAAGTCCTCTGGTTTATTCTGTTCCTCGACTACCGATCATCGAACAAGGACGACTCGATCCCGATGGCGACTTCGATCGTTCCTCTGTCTCTTTCTCTGCTCGCCAGTGGGTGGAGAGACGGAATAAATTAATTCGATAGGTTGTTTCTTTTAATTTGCCGGTCACTTTGTTGGCCGGTCTTGTTTTCCAGTGAAAGTTTCGAGGATAGAGAGAGGATAGTGAATGGAAGCTGACGGAGGCGTTGTCTCAGCGACGCTGATTAAGCGTGTCGATCGTTTAACGCGTTTTTTCTCGTCAGCCTTTGAAACGATACGCCTATTATTCGTTAAAGGAAATTTGGGCTGCGATTTGCGGTAGAAAACATGACTGGGCGTTATGAGGTACTAAATTGATAGAGCGCCATGCTCGCCGAATGTCTAATTAAGTTACGAACCGATAAGATCGGCCGAGCTGGCGATTCTCTAATTAGTTTGAGCAATATCGCCGTCTTTACGCTTTCACTGAAACAATTAATAATACGCGCTATTTTCTGAGAGATTAAATATCAAACGGAACACCAAAAAATTAGATATTTACCGAGTAAACACTCGGAGGAGAAAATTATTTACACAACATTCGAAATTTTTTAAAAGGGTACCATTGTGGAACACTTTGTCAAGCTTGAAGAAAAATCTCCACGAAATCCTCACGAAATTGACCAACACCTTTCAAAGGCACCCTCGAGAGGCATCGTCCTTTGTGTTTACCAAATTACCCGTCAGGAATTCCCGTGTGTACACAGGGGAACCCGATGCAATTTCTTAACCGGTCTCCACTCTACGCCGAGAGAGCGACGACGCCGGGGATTAAATTTTTACCGGGTCGATCGGCATTTTCTCAGGCGATTTAAGGAGTAATCGTTGCGTGGGTGTATCGAGTTCCCCGTGGGAAGAACCATGGGAACTTGTCGTCGCTACTAAAAACGGCAGGCCGTTATCGATGAGCTTTTGTTGGCCCGGTCAAGGGTGGATGAAACACGATCGACGGCTAAGCCTGGTTTCTCCCGCCTGTGGATCGTCCAGTTTCTTCAACCTGATCCGTCTACCTGGCAAGAATCGAACGCTCGAAACAAGAAGAACAGGTGTGAGTCAAGACACTCCGGCGGACTGGAGGCGTTCGCCACGATACAGACGTTAGTCTCGCTCTATTAACTAATACAAGTGGTATCCCAAAACTTCGTGGCACATGTGGGTCTCGATAACAACCTGTTTTCCTCGTTATTCACCAACTACCGTCTTTCATCGACGGAAAGACGCGATAATTTGTGTTTCTCTTGGTAATCACTGCCTTCCACGATCATAATTCAGTCGGTGGTAACCGACGTAGATTAATCATACAAGGGGCGATGAAGAGAAGCGGATCGAAGTGTCACATCGGCGATCAACGCTCCATACTAGGGTGTAAATTTCGCGTGCAATTTTCTGTCGCTTCTTGGCCACGTTTTTCTTTTTTCGCATCGTTCACGAGCGGAGACGCGCCGGAACGCGAAAAACAATCAATCGTGTCGCTCAGGGCAACGCGATGGGCCGTTCGTCGAAAAGGACGCGGCGCGCCGAGCCTCTAATCAAGCGACTATAGATCCTCCGGTCGATCAGCGGCGATTACACGTTGCGTAAGCACGCGTGACAGTGGCTGGCTGAGTACACGTCGGCGAATCGAGTGGCGCGACAATAAATTGAAAGGAAAAACGTAGCCGTTGATGGGAGCCGAGCGTTAAGGTGTACACTTAATCATAATCGTCGACGGTGTGCTGGCCGGGTTCAGTGAACATGAAAATGAGCGACCGCGATGGTGGCTGGTCCGGCCTGATGTTGCGAGCAATCGATATGCGATGGGCAGACCGTCCAGCTGGTCGGTTTGGAGAGAATTTTTGGTACTCGACGGGACGTGAACGATGTTGGCGAAAACAAAGGGAAATTGGAGCGCCTCTGATGACGAAAAATATTCCCGATCCAAATGGTCTCTTTTGTTAAGGTACGCTGGGGTAGAGATTTTGGCACTCGATGAAACATTTGTGGGAAACAAGTAGAATATTCAAGGGACAAAAAGTGAGACGTCTGTGGAGAACGAGTCATGAGAATCACAGACAACGAGGAATTCTTGGGAGCAAAGTAGCCTTCTTTGTTAAAACTGCTACCGTGGAAATTATCTTGGGCTAACCGTTAGTAATTCGCTGTTTTGTCACCCGTTCCCGTTGACACCCGTGAAATCACCGTACTTCTGTTCCCGAAGTTGATAAACGACGCTCGAGGTAAAAAAGAAGAGAACGTAAGAGTCAGCGGATCGCGATACTCTTTAACTCACCTAACTTACCGTGTCGTTTCTGTTTATTCTTCGATAGAATAAAAAATCCAATTGGAGAACTAAAAATTTAAATTAAAATCCATCTCTGACACCTCAAAGGACCAAGAA
>SMSQ01025954.1:396313-423301 GCA_019453375.1 Ctenoplectra terminalis
AGAGAGAGAGAGAGAGAGAGAGGGATCGGTTCCCAGGGTAAAAGCGGAAGCAGCGCGCTAATGCGCTAAACGGGTCGTCGTCGAACGCCGCGGGGCATACGCGCGTCTTTTTCTCAACCCTTTCGTGTGGGACGGTTCAGATCGTCTGGTTGTTGCGTTGTTCCTTGTGGAGGATTTAATGCATCCTCTATCTACTTTTTTTTATTATTTCATAGTCCTTTTTTCGAGGTGGAAAGAGATTGATTATGATACGAGGAAGTATCATTTTCTACGATACAATGTCAGTTGGAAATTATACAGGGTTACTTTGCACGGTCGTGATAAAATTATGGAAGGTGTGGTTTCTTATAAAAATTCCTCGGTAAACGTTGAACACAATTTTTTCTTTTATGTGGTTGCATTTTTGAGAAAACGAAATGAAATCTTTGAGAAAGTTCATTTGACGTAACTTAATGTTTCTATTAGAGGAATTATTATATGCGATAATTGAACGATAATTTTCTGGTCGTACTATGATTGTAGAGACATCCTGTGCGCACGTATCTACAACTTTTTAAGCCTCGTCGTATTTCTCTGTTACTGTAATATTATATTATACTGACATTAAGTAAACTATTCATAGCAATTATTAGTTGCCGGTTTTTAGATTCGACTGAAAAACTCTAATCAAGATTATTATGAACGTTATCAACGTTAATTTGTAGCTACGGGCTGATGACTTGGTTCTATTTGTTTCGTTTGAAATATTGTAGTTAGTTTTGATGGGTATTTCGTATTAGTTGGACGATCATTAATTATGTCTTCGCATTTGAGTTTCCATGGGAATTTGGTCAATTTTATTTGGAAAAGATTGCGGATTTCGCGTACGGTAGTTAAGACGTTAACTTTTGCGTAAAAACCTGTTCGAGGCGCGATTTATAAATGCTTGCTCGAGTTAATATTTCCTGACAGGGTTATTGAGTTCATTCGAATGAGTTTCATCTGCTGGCGTTGATTAATTATACCTGAGCTTCTTTGTAATTTTGGGTTGTTTCGTTCTGATTACGTATGCCAATCTTCGTGTTAAAAACTCTTCCAAGCGTATGGTTTACCGACATTAAATATTCAAAATAATTCCCAACACATCGATGTTCTTTTTTTTACAACACTTTTAAGAAACATCCGTTAATACTCTCTCACATTCATTCAATTCTACTCTACGTACAAACTATTTTATGACTCATGAGTGATTTTTGAAAGGAATCGTTCCAAAAAAATTTGCGACCTTCGATCGATTTACGGACTCCCACGTATCCTCGAAATCTATGCTTCTGATCGTCCTTCGAACACCATCGATGCTAATAAAAAATTCTATCCCTTCCGGATTAAAATCCGAGAAGAATAAAATGTAGAATAAATTATAGAACAAACAAAGAGGAAGAAAAAACAAAAATTTAGGAGTCTAAATTAAATAATTTAAGATATAGGTCTTCCTATATATGTTTTATACAGTGTTTTAAAAAATGCATTAATCGAGAGAATCGAGAGAAAAGTATTGACGATTAATTCTTCCAAATCAATTATTTTATGCCATTTTTTCTAAAAACACAAAAATACTAGTGTTACTAAATGTTTGTTTGTCTCGCAAGGACCGTGCACAGACGTGACCGATCTCTATTCCTGGACTCCTTCTCTAGCCTAGTGTTTTTTTCTTTTTCAGAAAGCCGGCTCTCGATCCATCCTTCGAGCATGTTCAAGCTAGATAATTAAGACGCGCCGACGGGGGAGACGATGAATTATAATCGAGCCGACCGAGAAAAATCCCTGCCGTGCACGAGTGAATCCGATTTTGCGTGCGCGATTCCACGTCCAGACACAGATCGATCTCTCATGCGAGCCTCCATAACGGGGGTTTACGATAATTGCTACAAACATCCTGGGCAATTTCGAGTTTAATGAGTTGGCCGATGTTCGTCGATGAGCGTAGAATTTCATCGAGTCGAGAAAAAAAATTATTAATGTGTATATATAATGACAAACGCCCTACGTAGCATTGGTATTTTCGAAAGAAGTAACTAATAAATATAAAACTGATATAAAATTAATATATCTACTGTATTAACCTTTACTCGTGTATCCTTTCGCTCGTTCTCATTAAAAATATTTTATCTTCCCAGTAAAATATTAATGCATGTCCAAATGGCTTCCACGTTAGTTTGAAGTAAAAATTTTTTTTATCACAAAGCTACTAAAATTGTACGATAAAATAGACTCTATAGAACAATGTTGACCATTCTGGTTACTGACACAGGAGTTAACAAAGACTGCACCGTTCCGTGTACCATGAGCGTTTTTAGTTCTTCGAGCAGCGTAGCGAAAGGGTTAAACAGAGCTCGTACAAGTTGCTCGAAAGAAAAGTGACAGAGGGGCTGAAGTATCGGTTTCTCGGAATACTTTCGGCAAAGTTTTTTTCGGACAGCAGCCATCGCGCGTTATAACGGTAATTCCGGCTCGGACTGTAATTGAAAGAGAGCAGCAGCGGCTCTTAATTGCGCTAGGTCGAAATCATCGGGGGAACGATGCGGTTGGGGCCCAGCTTACCACGCTGCTCTTCTTCGAAAGTCATTTGTAAGGATCTTTCCCCCATAACTCGTGGCCGTTGCGCCAACTTTTCGCTCCCGAGCTCCAATTACCCTCAGCTCGGGGTTGTTTTCGTTTTCGAGCATCGCCTCCTGGACCACCGTTTCGACCATCTCGAGTGGCGCAGAGTCTGTGTTTAGCCGTCAACGAGATTGCGCTTCCAAGCTTCTTGGGAGCTCCCGTTGAGGGTGTTTTTCGTGAACAAGAAGAGATCTGGGAGCTGCTTTGAACTCCGGGCATCGATATTTTCGGTGGAGTGGTTCAAGTGTGTATGCGTTGGCCTTTCACGGAATTCTTGAGAATTTTGTATACTTTATTTTTATTTCGTTGATTTTAAGGCTCGGGTCAAATACGAAGGACCCTGTGACATAAATCTTCTACCTAATTAGGGAAGGTTTTTTTACAATGGTGCTTTCGGTACTGCAAGAGTTCTTGATATACCGATCGATTTAGTTTTTGTTAACATAGCACGAATATGTGTACAAAAGTTTATGTGTATCGTATAATGTATTATAACGAAAGAGTCGATGAATGGAATAATATCTTTTACGCATTACTAACTACTATCTGTATTTTGTAATGCAATAGAAACAGTTAATAGTACAATCCACTGTGCAGTTGCGTGAAAATTTTAAGACTTCGAAAAATAGTAATGTTCTTTGCAGCATATCTATCCCATGACACGATTAAATGAGATAAATTTTTCCGTATCATAGCTAAACTTGATCGTGTCATAGAGGAAATAAACAATATTTCAATCTCAGAACAATATCATCCCCTAGTCGAAGAAAATGAGCATTCTCGCCATCAGAGGCACACCGTGTCCACACTTCCTGAACACACAACGCGTGCACGAGAGCGTGTAATAACCGCGCAGGAAGATACAAATAAGACCGTCCCATTACACTGATGCAACGTGTTATACATTTTTCGACGGGGCATCGCGGCGCGGACAATGGGGCGATACACGGGGCCGGCGAACAATAATGCCAACACAGAGAAGGGGAGAAAGACAGAGATAGGAGGCGAAGACCAGATGATAAGTGTGGGTGACGAGGCAACATCGGCGGAAAAAAGGCCGTGGTTACACCGTAAGTATGTATCCGCTTGATGAGAACAAGCAGAAGGATGCAGCGCGCCGCCCTCCTATCCTTGTGCAACGACACACGACCGAGAAGAAACCTAGAGAAGGGAGCAGAAGAGACCAGGGAAACGTCGTGAGACAAGCTGCACGTCGAGTCGTTACGTACAAAAGTAACGCAACCGAATGCAACCGGCTAAGAAGTTTAGCGCTTTTATAGATACCTGGCCGTGGCTTCGAGTAATTTACGGTGGAAACCGTCGAGCGGAAGAGACGATCTTGCCGACAATAGGACAGTTTGGTAACTTCTTCTTGGGAATTTTTCGCGTTCCGTTCTTCGGCTAATGTGGTAACGATATACGAATTTTTGTATGGAGTTGTTATTAATTATTATATGCTCAGAAATGTAAGCAAGCTAATAGATTGTAACAGGAAGAAAATTGAATTTGAAAGAAGGAGGAAAGGAAACGAAGTTGAAAGCTAACTGTATATTGAGTTATGCTACTTGGAAGATTTTATGTCTTATTTTGGTTATTTACCTATGTAATACTATCAAGTAATCCACTTGTAGTTATTAGATAGTATTAGATAGTATTTCTCCCAAAGGATTGATAGCAAAGAGTTTGACAGTGTGTTTAAAAAAGGAACACTTCCGTTTACAAGACATGGGATCATTAATGAATTTTTAATAAAGAAAAGTTTATCTTATGATTATATAATTAACCTACCATTCAGTAATCGTTTAAGCTCTACAGAACCTTAAATTACACCGTCTTTTTAAGATCTCGCTCAAAATCTACTTCGATAAGCAGTTTATTCAACGCTTACGTATAACGCGAGAATAAGTTAAAAAATTATGAATTTATAATGGAATAGGAAAGAAAGACGTGTAAAAAGGAGAAAAGAAACGACGAGTAAAATACATATGGTACGTCCAGTCGACCAACTGTCTTTACGCGTTCATCGAATTAGCGTCTAAGATAAGTTAATAAACCTCGTCCCAATGATTCATCGCCGAGCCGGCCGCTACTTATCTAATCGTTCCACTTTGCGACAGTTTGCGCTTCGTTCACCCTGATGCATGTAATTAATATGTAATCGTTTTTTGTATCTGGCACCGATACACCGTGCTCGATTCATGGCTAGTTGTCGGTAATTGCGGCTTATCTAGCCCCGCGACCTTATCGTTCAGCATCGGTGAGTAATTGCTCTGTCTCTCGCGGCTTGATTATCGGGTATCTAATTGGACTCTCTTTTTTTTTTTTTTTTCTCGAATGCAGAGCAATTTGATGGGAGATTGGATCGAGAAACCGTGGTATAGGTGCGTACACCTTGTTTAACACGTACACCGCGTTCTTCTTTAGCTTCGTTAACACGTATCGTAACTCTGAACTTTTCATATCTCAAATATCTCCTCGTCTTTTATAAACGATCGTATACCTCGGAAGAATGGAACTGTACCAACCGAGTCCTACATTGACCACATGAATCCGCACAACCAACAGTGCAGAAAATTCCTAAGATTCTTGAAGAAAATTTACAAAGGAAGGTTCACGAAGAGGCAAGACGCTCTCCGTCGGCTCCATTAAACGCGTGACAGCGTACATGCCCGTATGAGTCGAATACGGAAGAGAATCCGCGGTCTGTTGTCGCGAATAGGGTAGATAAAGCGTACACGTACCTGTATGAGGTGGGCAAGGAACAGGACGTAGGCGGCGGCCGCCCTCATGTCTTTCCTCGAGGAATCCCTCGACTACCGCATCACCATTCCCCGTGGGTCACCTGCGCTCTTCCTCAGCCACTCCTAACGATTTATCGAATCGATATGTCGTTCCTCGTGTGCTCCACGATACAATATCCCCTGTCGACGTTATTCCACGGGTTCGATCGGCTTAGAAAACACTCTTTACACCGTACATACGATCGACCGGTTTATAGATCCCCCGTTCGTCGATCGGGCACACTTCACTTCTTCGATATTTATTACCTACTACTTCCGGTCCGCGAGCACACACCGAATACGAGCCACTGCTGTCGATGGTATCGAATCTCACGGTTCTCCACTTCGTACAACTTCAACTGTTGCGTATTATATTTTCTAAAGACACTTTTTAGCACTGTTTAACACTGTTTACTCTCGGTTATATTGTTTAAGAACTGAAATCGGTGAAACTCGCCCGAAAGATCCATAGGTTTTACAGAGGATGGTTTTAAATATTGTACGGAGAGAAGAAGATCGTTCTCAGCGAGAGATCGACACCGCTTTCCAACGAGGACGAGGATACGGGACAGGCTCGAAGATGTTTACGTGCACTCTTGCGACGCGACAGGTACCTTTCCCTCGTACGGTTGCCTTTGATCGTGCGATATCGGTACGTCGTTACGATCCTCTTCGTTTTCCCCCTTTCTCTTCCAGCTGCCTTCTCTACTCGCTCGCCGGTTTCACCTCGATCGGCGGTAATTAATCGAGTCGAGTCGCGTCGTTGTTCGCGTGACGTACGCTCGATAAGGCCATGACTTTTCTTCCTGGATCGTTCACGAAAGACGACGACCCACTTCGATAGGTCTCGAATTGTTTTCCAAAAGACGTACGAGAATTACACGTGATCGATGAGACGATACGCTCGCTCACGTTCCCACCTGTTTACAAACGGTGTCCAAACTGTTCGGTCAACGGAGCACGTGCTCACCGATACTGGAGGAATTTTCTTCAAAAATTGCGTCGTAGGATATAGGCACTGGACACTGTTCGAATTCTCAAGTCACCTCGCCGTTCGATCTATCAAGAACCCACTTTGTAAACCAGACAGTTCGATGTCTCGACCAATTCACACATATAAAAGAAATATGGAACCAAAACTCCTACGAACGGGAAACAAGGTAAAAGTCACTCGAAATTGATGCGAATCTTTGGATCAATCTCCTCTGTCACGATATCTAGGATAAGTTCTTCGCAGGTAATCCATAAGTGAACGAAATACTCGTCGAACTCACTCAATTCCATTCGATATTAAATCCAGCGAATGGGCCAAAGCGGTATGGTTCCTCTCTGCAGGGGATGATTTCACCCCTCGCGCACCGTCCGCTGCGAACACCCAGCGGTCGCGATAAACACGCGCGTCGTCGAACTGTCGCGATCGTCTCTGGTCGCCAGATATCGGCGTGTCTCTCCAAAGGAACAGGTGTGTGCATCAAGGCACACGCTCGCGTGCCTCGTGTACGGACGCGCACCTTTCCACCGCTCGGTCCGTGTGTGCGTGGCTGACCGTGTGCGTACGGCCACGTAAAACGTATATCCGTGTGGTATATTGGTATATATGTGTGTGTGTTATCCCTGTCTTGTGGCTGTGTCGTGCACGCTGGAGCACGGAAACGCAGCACCTCCGCGGGGTACACGAGACGGTCGCTCCGGGGATACTGAGTCGGAGCCGCAGGCCGGCCTGCGGGCCTCCCCCTCCCCCTCGATCGAGCACACTCTCGTTCGCTCTCTCTCCCTACCCTTCGTCTCGTTTGCTCCCAAGCTACCTGTCTCCTTCCCTCTTTCTCTTTCTCTCCCGAAAGAGCCCCTACCCCCGTGAGCCTCCCCTTCCTGCCACCTTCTTCCCCACTTCCATCGGGAACATCGACGACTCCCACCATCAGAGGGGCCGCTCTTCACCCCGACCCCATGGATCCACGCTATTCCACGCCGACCGCTCTCTCTTTCTCTCCTCTCTCGCGTCGTTGCCTCTTTATACACTTTGCTTGGCCTCTCTCGTATGTCCAGCGCGACTCTTGCTCGCGGCCGCTCCGTCTCGCGTTGTATATACCCGTGGATATGCTCGTGGTGCACGCACGGACGCCGATCTAGTCCCCCATGGCTTGGTGCAACGCTCGTACGATTGTGTAAGGGGAATTGGCCCCGACCACCGATGTGTGTTGGTGTGTACGCGTGTACACGGGGGGAAAGACTGGTGGTTCCGTCTCTGTTCGGCCAGAGGCTTCGGTGATGCCTTTCTAGAAGGCATTACACGATCGTACACTTGTGCCCCGGTCGGTGGATGCTGGCCCTTGCTCGCTGGATATCCGCGACGGAGCGCTCGCGTATATCTTGCAATCGGTTTCATCGCGAGGGTCCGTAAACGCCGTTGTGTATTCTCACCTTGGCTCTCTGGACGGCACAGTATATAGGAGAGATCGGGTTCTGTGTTTGCACGAGACACAGAACAGGCGACGTTCTTTCGTTCGAGTTTAACGATACGGATTTGGTGGATCATGCGCTGGAATGGCGGATTCCCAGGGAATCAACGATGGCGTCTCGAGCACGGAAGCGATCGTACGATTATTAAAATCGGGCGTCGCGAGTATGCGTCCAATTTGCAACCCCGTTCGGGGCTGGAGCAAGGGAATTAAAGTTATTAAATTTACGGTTACGTCGAGTGTATAATGATACAGGGATAGAGGAGAAGGAGAGGCATTGGCCGACGAAATTATGTATATTCCGGTAGAATGATTTTGGACGATGAATAATGGATAAGTGGCTGTCGCGTGTCCACCGTCATTATGTTGCCGATCGGGGTACCGTACCGTGGTTCTTCGGCGAGAAATGCCATCGGCGCGGATCGTCATTGAATTTCTGCCCCCGTATACGATGTTCCACGTAATTCGCGTGTCGAGTTATCGCGCGAGCCGAAGGGACGGCCGGTTAAATGGCAATAAATTATCACCGGCAACCGGGCCTCTCCTGACCGAACTCCTTTCTAGTCGCGTCTCGTAGCGGTGGCGAGCGTTATTCCGCGAAACGGAACGCTCGAGAAAAGCCAGTAGAGGTTTCTAACATCATCTAATTCACCGACTCTTGAATCCTTTATAATGGCAGATTACTCGCTAGTTACATAACCGTCTTGTTTTATTTAGTTATCACACTACCATTGTACTCTTCCACGCTGCATTTGCCAATCAGTCTATTTATAGCAATAAGTAGTTACTATATCTTGTACCAGTTTCGTAATTTTTGTTCTCACGAACAAAAATCTAATTGCAGAAGGTTAACTAAGTTCGAGATCGTTTTATCGATCGCGATTCTCCGTTATAACCACTTACAATTAGCCGTACGCGTCAAATTAATTTCCACGGTAGAGAAACGCTCGATCGCATTAGCCTAATTGCAATCATCCCCCCTCGATCTCCAACTTCTATTTCCACCCCCATCCCCTTCTCCAACGAAGAAAAACGAGCGTCCATTTAACGATCCCCGCGGCGATCGAAATTAAATTTTCGCGATCCACCCGGCAGCCCTGATCTCTTCCACTCGTTACACCGGCGAGGTCAGCCCAGCTTGAAAGAACCTGTATACCAAGAGAGACGATACGGCGCAACATCGGAGTCGCCTCTGGTCCCCTCTCTCTGTTTGCCCCATTCGGCAGCCCCGCGGGACCGACGAGTCGAGCTACGAGGCCCATGGTAGCGTGCCAGTATGGTGCATCGTGGTCCACGGACGGATGGATGGACGGACAGTCAGTAGTAGTGGGATACTGCGCGCCGGTGGTGCTGTTTGGTCCGTCTCTCTTTCCATCTTTCCTTCTTTAACACGGTCTTCTTTACTCCTCCCCCCCTTCGTATGAGTGCTCCGTCTCTTTCTCCCGTGGTCTCTCATCCTTCATCTTTTTCCCGTCTGCCTACCGCAGCCAGAGTATCCCGCTCCATCTCTTCTCCGCCTACCATCTCGCTCTTCCTCGAGACTGGCTTTACTCGAGGGCCCCGAGAGAAGTTAGCCGGCGGGCATCATGGTGGCTACACCGCTGGCTTCTCGCGTCTCTTCGAAGGCTCGCAACAGAGAGTGTGCCCCCCGAGGGTCAAGGAACTCCCTCGGGAACAGGTTCACCTCCTCCTCCTCCTTGCTCCCCCTTGTCGGTACTCCCTCTTTTCCCCCTATCGTTCCTTCTTCGTGGCATGGTTCCCCCCTGCCCCCTTCCACCTTGAGCCGCCCTATGCCCCCTCCGGTTCGTACCTTAGGGTTTTACTTATTTTCTCTTATTACCGCTGGTGGGCATGTGGGCACGCTTAACGCACTCACACTACCTTTCCTACTCGTTGTCGGTATCGTTGGTATAGACACAGAGTTAGGTACGAAAGATGTGCGCGTTGGTCCAGCTTCAGGGCCCGTCAGTTTCCCCCGTTCCCTCCGGGGGCTCCTTCTTCTTCGTTCTTCCCTTGGTTCGGGCTGTTTTCTCTCCTCTTAGTACTCCTTAGGTACTCCAATATGTGAGCACATTATTACAGCCGCAACAGAGGCCGAGCAAGCACGGGGGTTCGAGGGGGTTGTAGGACTGGGGGGTCTCGGCAGGGGCTAAAGCCGAGGCGAAACGCACACGCGCTTCTGGGTGGACGGAGAGTACGCGCGAGCGTACACGCAAAGGTGTTTAGATGCAGCCACCACTACTCCGAGTCGCTTCTCTTTCTCTCCCCCGATCTTCGTGCTCCCTTTTTCTCTTTTACCCTGTTTGCCACGTTTCCCTTCGTCTTCTTCTCTCGCTTCTTGCCCCGCTTCTTCTTCCCTCTTTCTCATTCTTCCGACCGTTCTTCGTTGTCCCAGGCTGCCTCTCGCCAGATACCAGATTCCACCTGTGCTGCCTGATATCTTGCCCGTTGCTGCCGTGCTCATCCGCCTTGTCTTCGTTGTCTCCCCTCGTGTCGTGAGATCGTTTCGAATTCGTCCACCCGGGGTGTTCCCGCTCTTTTTTTTTTTTCGCCCACTCGAATATATGCTCTCCGAATGGGTGAAATCGTTTTGTAACGAGGATGCTTCGATCCTTGTTTTTTTGTCGATTTTCAGGATCTTTTATAGAACGCGTCATTTTTCGACCACTTTAAACTATCTTCGTACAGAATTTTTATTTCTTCGCAGTTTTTCCTGTACGCGTTAGGACGCGTTTCCGTCGACGCGTTTTCCGTTCATTTCAATTTCGATTATTCGTACAGGCATTATTCGTGGTTCGGTTTACCGAGAGGCTTTCGCGAAATTAAGGCGTAATGGGTACGCGACGGGATACAAACCGTGCGAGCGCATACGCAGAGGGATTTTAATGATCTTTCTTCAGGTATTCGTCGGCCGGCTATAGATACCAGATTCCAGCTGGGCTGCTGCCGCCGCTTGGAAATCCACCGCGTCTTCTCGTCGTCGTGGCTTCACAGGCCGAGTTTCTTGCCTCTGGCTTCTGCGTTTGATACGTTGTCGTAAAATTACTGTTCCCCGTCGATGTTCGTAGAGGAATCCTTATGAGGAAATTGACGGGAACAGTGTACTTCAAATGTGACGCTTTTAAAAATCAACGAACGCGATGTTTGTTCATTTATTCTACAGAAACAATTATATTTAATATTTAACGGAACAAAAAATGCCAAACCATTTGTTTCGCGTCTTCCAAGCGTTGACGATATATATTTTCTTTGTATGATAAAATCGTATTATTTGAACGATAAATATAAAAAAAATATTTGAAACAAAAATTAGAAAATGAAACGAAACATCAATTTAATTCCTGAAATTCCTATTTAATTTACAAAATCAATTTTTGACCAAGAAAAAAGGGACAGGAAAAGGGAGCGAAGAATTTCACAGGATGGAATACTGGTCGATCGGTTCCCGGCAGAATTTGCATGCGTATCACGAGCCACGGGGGAACTCAGTGTTCTCCTCGGTTCCGTTAACCGTGAATACACGTCAAGTGTCCTTTTGACACGGCACGCTAATTGCTCCGGTTCAAATCGCGTACCTGTTACTTATCCACGAAATTAAAAATCGCATACAGCGTCGGAATTTCGCTCGTCGTGAATCAAAATCTGGAATCTCGCTGAATCAACGCGAAACACTTTACCACGGTCGTGCGAATGCTCTAAATAAAACTACTATTAGTAGCGGTTCGATGGCGACGAACCGGAGGAAAGAAACTTATCTCGAATACCTACTTCGAATCGGTCAGAATCGTAAATTCGTGCAATTAAAATCGAAGGACGAAAGAGAACCAACTATGGATTATTCAGCGAATCGAAGGCTAAGAAAGCGGAGGAAAAAAAATCCTCTTCTTGCGATTTCTACCTTATTAAACTCCAAAGACTAACAACGTATTAATTCTCGTTCGAAAAGAGGTACAAAACGGAAAAATAATAGTCCTATGTATTCATTTGTTGAATGGTTAAACAGCGAGAACTAATAACACGTCGACTGTTCCTCGAAGAGGACCCATAGGGGAATAAAAAGAAACAGAAAAATCACCTTCCGCAACCAACAATGTATAATTTTTCATCCGCGGCCCATTGAACATCTTTTCATCCGTGCTCATGCGAGGACACCGCGATTTCATGAATTAATAACGCGTGGACTGGCTAAACATATTATTCAGCAAAATTACACGTTCCTATCCTCGCGCTAACTCGCACCACGGAATCGGACACGGAGCCGATTCGTGATTGTATTCATGCCTATGAAACACGCTCGGCTGAAACCCGCTTTGACGCGTGTTATAACGCGCCAACATTCAATTCGTGTGTACCACGACTTGTATTCTACGAGTCTTTAATTCGTCCTTTGAAAGAGACGCCTTTCAGCCGTGGGTAAAAGTGGAAGGAAGGATCCGCCGCCGCAACGCGTCGTACCGTTAATTCACTGACGTTGTCAATAACGATCGGACGCTTGGAGATGTATAGATAGACGGCCGGATAAAGCGGAGATTTATCGTCGACGTGGCCGACCGCTGGTCCTTCGATAAGCGATCCGAGAAAAATCGACTAGCCTCTGCTGCTAATGCATGTCGCCGCGTAAAAAAAAAAGAAAAAAAAAATAAATAAAGAAAAAGAAAGAAGTCATCCTGTAAAAAAGGCTTTTTGCTCGGCGAACAGTTTATTATTGGGTGGTCAGTTGCGCGTGTTCCGGAGCTCGTAACCGTTTCTTTGATCGCAATGTGCAACCAGAAGAACGACACGAGGGATTTGGGAGCCGAAAAAATTTGTAATTACACGGAATCTGGTTTTATTCCTGTTTCATCGTTAATAGGGGCTGATCGTGAACGTTTGGCCCGTAATAATCGAATAACGTAGATGACGATACAACGTGAATACCCTGGGACCGCTAACGGTGATCGTTCAATTTCCTGCAGCTTGACCAGTCACCGGACTGACCGGCAACATGGAGCGGATCGTGAGCGTGTGGCTGCGTTCCAGCCGAGCCGACCAGGCTCGATAAGAGCGGGTCGGGTTAATTAATGGCAAAAAAAAGGGGCGAGATAAGGAGGAAAGAGGTTTCATGGTGCGTGCGTGATTTCGCGTGATGGCGGACCTCCTCCGTGGCTGGCTTCGGAAACCACGCCACGGGCGTGTATGCATATTGTGCTCGTTAAACGAAATAATCTCGCCTGGATCGGAGTAAAAATTCGAGTAAGGACCTATCTAATCTTGCGTGGCGGTCGTGGTGCCGCGATCGGCATCCGCAGGTTCATTGGTTCCCATCATTAGGAACTCTTCGCTCGACTCGAGGGCATCGTCGGCAGATATTCTACGTTATCTGAAGCTTCCAGCGACGCCGTACCCTTTTCGAGAGTGGAAAAGAAAGGGTAGGAGGAAGAAGAGGGGTAGAAAGTCGATCAGCGAATTTTAATTGAAGGTTTAATGAGACCAGGCTCGCTGGACGAACGTTGAATTCGCTCGAGCAATTTGATAATGATTTTTGAGATACCGACGGGATGCTGATCACGTACTTGATATCGTGGATTTATAAACGTATGAGAAATTGATTTCGATAGTGGAACGAAATTGAGGTTCGTAAAAATTCGGGCGGAGAGAGATCCATTGATACATTCGATAGCGATCTCTTGGTATGCTTTAAACATGGTTCGTTAACATTAAGTATAATCCAAAGAAAAAAAAAAAAATGATAATAAAAATGCATTTCTTTATCGTCCACTTCTGCCAATATCGATGCAAATAAACTCACAGCCATTGATTCGTGGCACAAGAGAATCGAATTTATCGGAGACCGTAGAGTGTTCGCCAAAGGAAAAGAGAGACGAACGGAAGGAGCAGCGTCGTTAATTTCATGGAGGCAACGATCGATCGATCGTTTGGTCAGTCTCGTCGCCAGCGGTGCCCGCTTCTTCTCCACCGATCGTTAGTTAAAATCCCATTAGTCCCGAAGATCGCCGGTTTTCTGGAGGAGCCGTCCGTCCGTGTCAGCCGTGTAGATGCCACCGGCGTGATATATTGGGAGCGAGCAAACCTGGCTTTTTAACGAGCAGCTGAGTGTCGTGCCTCGTGGGAGACGATTTTCGGCCTGGTCGAAATCAACAGGTGTCTTTTCAACCTGCCGCCGCGTTCGTGGGCTTTATCGAGCTTCGTTGAACAATTACGAAAACAAACAAGACAATCAACGATGAAGAGGAAAGAAATAAAATTGTGCGAAACGTTTATTCGTTGGTTAGAATCAGTTATAATAATCGTATTAAATGTATTAAACGATTTATATAAAAATAAAAATCGAACTAAACGAGATAATAGTACTTGGAATCGTACAAAATAAACGATGCGATGGTTAATATTTATAAATCTAATTTATACCTACGTTGAATTAATATGAGTTCTATTTCACTTGAATTCACATAAAGATTTCACTTATGAATTTACCTAACAATTAACCTCGAGATACAAGTCAAACAGTAGACAAGGGGACAGCCTCGACGAAAAGAAAGTAAAGAGAAAGCGAAGCGGCAGGAAGAAGCGAAAGCAGGACTAGCATCAGACTCCTCTAACCATCGTGATCTAAAGATTTCCAATTTTAAGGGTGTTCCAGCCGCAAATCTGGCACAGTAAAAATAGTCACCCGTCAATTACAGAGAATCGTTCAGACAATTGACCATTTATCCATCTTAAACGATATTTGTGAAAATTTACGACCGCCTCTTAGGTGGCACGATCGATTATCAACGACCTCTGCTCCTTCTTCGTTAAGGAACCCAAGAAGATCGTACTCGATAAAGGACTAGGGCCAGGATATTTTTCGTAGTTCGAAGACGCGTAGATGTTAGATTAACCGTGAAACTCGAGAGTCTAAAACGGAACCATTCTACAGCGTTTCGAAAGGCTTGAAAGAATTTTCCAGGTATATCCGTCGATACTCCCCTCCTCTTCTCCCTTTCCTATTTTCTAACATACTCAACGATCTCTTATCACGTGGCGCGGACACACCGAGGCGCGAGGAATAAATTTCGAAAATATTTCGAATATCCAGGAGAAAGTGACGATCGTACTGTGTTAACGCGTTAACGCTTTATATTTTACTGCCAGGTCGGTATAATTTTAATATTTTTTTTATCGGAAGAAATGATATGAAAAGAAAAAATATTAATTCTAAAAACTATCTGGTTATTTAAGAGACGCCGCGTCTCCTAGTTTGTCACATAACGACGATGACTTTATAAAGGATAAAACGCTCCAGGCCGACAAATTATAAGTATCTTTAACTACTAACAGAGTTATAAACGTAATAAACGACCTGGAAACACCTAGTTATTACGATCTCGATTTTCACACACGGAAGGGAAGCTTACCGAAAGCTAATCGCGCGTGCATCCTGTGTCACGCAGGCGCCACCATCGGAATCCTCGAGATCCTTGAGAAATTCCGCGAATGCTTGGCGTGGAAAGTCGAGAAAAGGGGAAACGTATGTGCACAGTTGCACGAGCGAATTCCACGCGAAGCATAAACCCAGGCAGCTTACAAACTCGACGATATTATTTACAAGAACCGTGGTCGTTCGTCCCGCCATTTTCTCTTCGGCCGCGTTTCGATCCCGAACGTGAATTAATACCGAACTCCCGTGGATAGAGGATCGCTCCAGAGTCGGGGAAACTGCTTCGAGTATCACGCGTGTAATTTATAACGAGGGGGGACACGGATCAGTGGGTAACGAGCGGAAAGATTGTTACCCTTTCAGATTAAAATCGCGAAATCGCAACGGGATGGTCAGCGAGGAGTCGGTATTGAAATTTCCTCGGCTAAACGCGAGCGTTAGAGCGCGGCCGCGAGAGAAACGTCGCGATTGCCAGGGAAGATTGCCGTAATCTCGGCAAGCAAAACGATTCAACCGAGCTGCGCTGTTGAGCGAAGTTTTATCGGCCGGTTTTTAATGCGATTGAAGTTGAACGTTTGGCACCTCGTTTCTCGATTCGCTGGAAATTCTCCCGCTGGTTTATTGAAATACAGAAGACCTCCGATTAGTCGGGTTTCTGTGATTAATTCGCGAAATTATAATTGTAAAATGGCTTCATATAACGTTGACACGAGCGTGGTTGATGGAAAGAAAGCTGGGACGTTTGTTTGTTCCTGTTGGTAACTTTTTTTCACGGATTTCATTAATACTGTTACGTACAGTGTGACCAAGTTGTTTTAAAATAAATGCGCTTCGATGTTAACCTATCGAGGACCAAATTGTTTTGTAATTCAAAAGAAGTATTTTAATTAAAAAATACTGCTATTCTGTCAACCCCTTCGGACTGCTTCAAAAGAAAGCCATTGTCTCACTATTTAAGTGTTATAAATTAAAATATTCCTCAACACTGGATAAATAATTGTAAGAAGAATCACCGAGTATCAACGAACGAAAGAGAGCCTCTCGGCGAATCCTATCCTCTCTCGTCTCTTTCGTCGTGCAGTTTCTGGAAGCGAGGAAAGTTCGCGGCGGAGAGAAAAATCGGCTGGCATCGGTGACGCCTAAATCCCGTCGAGGACAGAAACCGCGATTCTTATAAATGCCTTTGGGATACGTGAGTGGCGTATGTATCGGGCCAATGGCGACTGGCATCAAGTACCAATCAAAGAATCCCATTAAATTGCAGGAATTTCTTGCCAACCGGCTCCTCTCTTCTCCTTCTCCCTCCCCCGCTCTTTCTCGATCGGTTGCATTCGCTGCACCAGCGAGTATGCACTCGTGCTCGTGCACACGGACACACAGCCACCAAGTTTTATTATCCACGTATAAATTTTCGATGGTAATTCCACGCAAAAATGAACACACGGACGGAGCAACGAATAAAGGGCTCGATTCCATCAGTACGTTCTCCTCTCGAAACGGTTAACAAGGATACGCTTTAATAAAGATAAGGGGAAACATCGAGCTTATCGGTGTTCGGTGCAGCGAAATAGTTGCAGTGTTGCGTGTTCGCATGGGATACCGTCGAACGGTGGCGATTAAACGCGTGAAATGCAAAAAAAAATCTTTTGCACCTTGTTGGTGAGAAGCGTTCCATTACGCGGACAATATTTTAGCGAGAATGCTCGCTGTAATAAAGTTGAACGCTCGTATCCAAGCGTTTCGCGTGTAAAGGAACGCTGCTCCTCTCGGACGGGTGTAACCCTTTTTGCGAGGAAGGCAGCGATATGAAGAAGCATGGACAGAATGTATCGAGCACGAGTATTTAATTACAAGGACGCGTCTTTGCGACTGCTAATAGGCGGAGAAAAAACAACCCTCCGGGCCGAGTTATCTGGAATCAAGTTGGTATAATGTATTACGAATTGCAGGTATCTTTTTGCCTTTGTGGTCCATTTTCTTGTCCGAGATGACGATTCTTTTGTAATCGTTGCTATTTTCGCATAGTAACACCAGTTCCTTTCATCGAACACGGCTGAATTATCCGTCGCTAATGTCCGATCACCGCTGCTTTTCTATAACCCTTTTAGGGATAATTTATTATCAACTTGGAAAAGAACGATGCAACGTTTAAACACGAGTCTCTAATTTAACATAAATACTTTGTCATCGATTTCATTTTTCCTGTTCTCTCGGCTAAATTTTCGGATAAATTTTCGATCAACCCTTACACGATTCAACGTTTAGTCTCAAAAAAGAAGAAACCTTCCAACGCTCTCAGCTGGAGCTGTTCGTAGCCCGCGAACATCAATAACAATCGCGAGAAAGCCACGCACGAATAAAAGGCGAAAGGGTGGTCCCAGAGTATTATTCGTGACGTCTAGACGTTTGCATTGACGCGACAGTCGTCAGGATCCGTACGCCTTCTCGTCCCTTCTCTGTCTTCTCTCTTTTTCTTGTTATTCGTCCTTCTCTCTCCGGTCCTCCATTCAATGGACCGCTCTTCAGGGTCTTACGATGGTACTCACGCAAAACGCCGCCACGTGACGGGCATCCGGATCGCCGATGACCGATGAAGATTCCACCCCGTGCTCTGGACAGGATCGACGAGTAATTGCTTCGATGCAGCACGGGACACGGTGCATTGGCCCACGCAAATCTGGTCTTTGTCCTCTCTGGGGAGGCCACCGGGACGCGGACAGGCCAGCTACCTCCGGTTAGCCTGTGGCTCTGTTTGTGAACGATGAAACGAGGTGTTGAGGTGGAGACACTTGGAATTGTACAATGGTAGCGATTTCATCGCGATGGATAGAGATCGTGGTTCCAGGATTTGAGATTTTATTTTGTAATCAGTGAAGTCTCAGATCAGTTTCTATTGGCTTCTATCTTTCCAAAGCTTGTGAGACTGTTTGAATTGTACCGTATCAGCGATTTTAATACAATAAATACAGTTTACCGTTGTACTGGAATTTCTGAATTTTATTTTGCAATTAATGATTTGTTAGATTTCGATGAGTTGTGTTATGGTAACGAAGCGCAATAAATAGTTTATAGTAGTAGTGGAGTTTCTGGGTTTCATTTTGCAATTAGTTGAGTCATACATTAACGATCTCGATATATCCCGATCGAATTTGTTCGGCTTAAAAGCATTGAAAACGTTCGTCCGGCCGTATCTCGAATATCTAAACAGAGAACCTACGCAAGCAAATATAAATACACCTTACCACTCCACAAACACTCGCGCTTAATCGTTTGCGGTTTAACACGCTTCTCTCGTTTCACATCTTGCAACCTGACTTGCTCGCTCAGTCACCTGAAACACCTACAGGTGTATATACATTTTAATACAACAAATTGATGCTGCACGCCGTAACACAAAAAGGAAGTTGCATCAAGCCAAGCTTCCCGAAATCACGATCTTCCTTTCGATTTCGTTCGTCAATGGCGATCGATCACTGTCTGTGTCGACATCTCCTTTCGCCGAGAAAGATGTACGCGTCGGATGATTAAAAAATTTTTCTCTCGACAACGAAGGAAGTGCGCTTTATCTCGTGCGATGCGAAGAGGAAGAAGAAATCGCGATTTTCACCAGAGGATGAAAAAGGGATGCTTCATCTGTCTCTGGAATCTAGGTGGACGTCCGATGGACGCTAATAATGATCGATGATATAGAGAGGCATGGCGGGCGTTATCTGGAATCAATGTCAAGATTGAGATCGTTGCTCGTCGCGATTTTCAATAACAGCCAGCCACGATGCAAATGCCACGGCTACGTAATAGACGCACGCATAATACGTGGCCGGTAATCACATTATCCTGCGCGAGAGAGCAGAAAGTGTGTCTCGAGTTCTGGGTCCGAGTACCAGCGATCACCAGGATCCCATCTGTTCGCGATCCCCGCTGTCGGATCTAATCGCTCGACTCCGAGAACCGATGAAAGGAAATAGCACGAGGCCGTTGTTGCTCGCGTTCACGGTCGTTTCGATTGCGAACAGATTAACCCTTTCAATGGTGGGATACTTTGTGGAGGGGTTTCTGATGAATGCTACCGATGGTGGAGCATGTGTTGAGATTTGTATGGTATCGATTCTACGTTGAGATATCGCAACTTGAAGTAAATTCAGAATATCCAAGTGTAGGAAATAACGGATGTTGATGTTTTGTTACTAATACTGTAATTCTAAATTTTGAGGTTTTGAAATTATAGAAGAAAAGGAATGTTAATTGGTTTTTATATATTATAATTTACAATTTTAAGATTTTGGAATTTTAGGAAAAAAAAGAATATTTTTTCTAAAATTGCAATTCTCAAACGTGGATCTTTGTGAGCGATAGAAATTAAGGGATGATCTTTTGTTTGACGTCTTCTAGTAATTTAATTCACCATTTTTGAATTTTCGTGCTACAGAAGAAAAAGGATGTCCATATCTAGTTTTAATATTGCAATTTTTAATTTTATAATTAAGAGGTATTAGAAGAAGTGCTTCTTTATATATTTCAACTAATTAATCGTTACTCCGATACAATCCTGAACGTAAAACAATCGAAGATTCCCCCAGCAGTTTCTAAACCGCAGCGTCCTCAGGAGCGGTCGGTCCATCAGGGTCTTATCTCGCGGTCGAATGAACCAGACTCCAGTAATCGTGGTCGGTCGAGGTCCAGTCCCAAAAAGCGACCGATATAGGACACCGGTCTTATCTAAATATATCCTCAGGTGGAAACGGACCAAGACGTTTTAATTAACTAATTAACATTCCTGGTGCCGTACCATCGTGCGACCAGTCTTTCCTATCACCCGAATCGAGTCACAATCTGACTAAAAAGTTTCACCGGGTTCTTCGACGTTTAAACTTTCATCGTCCCCTTTCTGGCTTCGTTAATTTTTATTTTTTCTTCTTCGTATCCGCTTTGGAGGAATTTCAACCTAAAGTTGGCTTTAAACTACTATGCTTTCGAAGCAGTCCTGGGTAGCCAGGAGGGTCTCGAATGTGATATTAAGAGTTAAAAATTGCATAGCCATCGTCTCACCTCCGCCAATACGCCCCCGCGAGAACGGGTCCCTTCTGGGTTCCCTGTAGCCCCCCTTCGGAGGTCCCTGTCGAGGCAAGCTAATCGGCGAGGAACACTGCGAGCACGCTTCGCCGCCTCGGTTCTGCTCGAGAGCCTTCGGGGCTGGTATTAATAAACGGGCCTCGATTCTCTCCACCGGGATTTTCGTGTACCTTTCCGAAGTACCGGTCAGAGACCCTGCTCACTTTCATCCTCGAGGTACGTTTAGTGGATGCTGTTTGTTGGTGTTAGGTCCGCTGAAACGGCAGCAAAAACCCTCGGGAGAAAAATAGGACTGTCGCAAATAACCAATTGAGAATAACCAGACGTGGTTAGGGATCTCCAAACAATGCAACGCAGACGGCTGTTGAACACTTTTTAGTTCCCTAATATCTAATTCTACGAGATACATAAATTTGCATCTTCGATTCCCAAAATGTTGAGGATTCAACGTTAAATTCATTAAATTGGAAAATGCTCTTACACTTTTTTCACGTGGATTCTGACGAGCCTATTTCATAGGTAATTAACAAAAGAATCTTTTTAGATTGAAAAATTAATTTAAACTGAAAAGAATTTGAGGGTCCGACTTTGGTGCACTTTCTCAACTATTTTGTTACTTTTTCCATTTTAAACTCTAATCGTTTTATAGTACTTATTCAATTTGCATATGATTCAATTATCCAGCCTGTCTAAATAAGGAAACACGCGAGGATCCTGTTAGGAAAGAGGAGTAGGCAAATTAAAAGCGGACAGATCTCGGTATCCGAGTGCCAGCAGCGAATTACTCCGAGTGATTTAGCTCCGTGGTATCTCAACCTTTATCGTATTTCGAGATTAGCTTGTCGCGACCAATTACGTCCGCGTGACAGCCGATAGTGACACCGTTGTATCTCTGAAAACTATTTAGCGTTGCCACTGGAGGATACCGACGAATTCGTCAGCCCAAGGCTTTCTGTAGGGAGAACTTCGTGCCGCCTTTATTCCCTCTTTATTCCCTCTGTACGAGACAGCGGCGAAAGTTGTAAAGGCCTTTCCCCTGGGTCTGTTCTTTCACCTGTCACACCTTGACACTCGTAGGAGGCCGAAAGGCTAATGCGTTCGGCTAACCGGATTACAGCCACGGATTAGGAACGGAGAAAAGAAACCGATTCGCCATCGAAGGAAGTCATGAAGAGGAGGAACGTTTCAATTCTCACGCGATTAGCTTGTGTCGCAAACATTTCTTGCCTGTAATTGTAATTGCAATACTATGGTTACGATTTGCGTACAACAAACAGAGATTCTTGAATTTTATTTTGCAATCGATCTTTTTGTCGAGCTTCTTGAAATCTTAGTATGAATTACGCTGTGGTAGAAAATGAAGTTCCTGGGTTTTATTTCATTCGATTTTCGAAGTTGAATTTATTTGCAATTACAATAACAATTTTGTAAGTTAATTAAAGAAAAACAGCTTCTGAATTTAACTGAGAACAAAACTGAACAAAATTCCAAGATAATTATATAGTTCAGGGTTAGTTATGGTGTAATAGCTAACTTTTCTTAAAAGTGTCTGTCATAAATTTAATTGACGTCTATCGAATAAAAATGTAATATTTAGTACGTTGTTAAAAACAGCAGAAAAACAGAAAATTTCATAGTCTAAGCGAGATCGGGTCATCTCACCTCCAAAGTCATCTCACTCGGAATTACTCTAATATTCAGACTAGCTTTGGAAGTTTTTTCGATGCTACTATCCAAGAAAATTTAGTACTAATCCTACGGTAAACGACGGTATTTATTTTAGGTGAAAATTGATTCGAAGAAACGCTATCGATGCTCGTTCGCGTAAACGCGGCTCCGCGTTCACTGGATTTTACTACTGCTCTCTCCCTTTCCCTCTGTTTTCGCCTTTACGCTTTTACAACGGAATATTATATGGGTGCCGGCAATTTACGAGGAGCATCCGCCGCAGTAAAAACGCTTCGTAAATTCGTGAAAGGACAAAGAAGTTGCCGTATAAAGTTTACTGCTACCCCCGTTGCTCTCGTTTTTCCCTCCGAGCACCTGTGCGTTTCACGCGCCCGTATAAATACCCTTCACACGAGCCAACCGACCGCTGATATAATTTCCGGGTAATATCCTGAAACGATGTCTGTATCAGCCGAAGTGATTTCTCTTCCATCGTTCGTTTTGCGCTTTTTGCTGGGTGTTCGCTCGATGTGTTAGATCAAGATATATTGGTTCGGCGCATATGAAATTGCCGCTTCGTATAAACGAATCTGAATTAAAATATATGTTTACTTTTAATTATTTTATTTAATCGAAATAAATTGCAGTAGACTGTATGTATATCAATGAACAATTAAATTATTTATCCCTTCGTTATAGAATTATATATCCCTCGACAAGATGGTTTCGAATTATTTTTTTAAGGAACTAATAAGAAAATATTTCACTTTTATAAGGAAGTAAAATTTGTAAATTTTAATTCGAGTTTCATAAAAAGTAATAAATTTCTTCTTATTAGAGATGTTGGATTAAGTAGGTTTTATTTCGTCAGAATCTAATTACCGAATGTTACATCGATTTTATTGTATCGATGAGAACCGAACTTGCTAGAAACCAGAATCCACTCAATTCTTCTGGATAAAAAGGAAAAAAAAGGAGCGATAAAAAGCAGTATCGAAATAACTTCTAGAATTAAATTCACTTAGATCTCTCCGAAAAAGAAGGCAGACAGAATCCAATACCTTTTTTTGTGACACAGCTATCGTAGAAGAAAGATTCGCTCCACGTCATCCTTAGAAATTGATACAATTACGACCGACAAAACGACCAATTCCTGACGAACCGTCTATTCTTTCCATCGTGTCTCTTTTTCTTTTATATTTTTTTATTTTTTTATTTTTTTTCATTCACAGCTCGGCGTTGAAGTCACCGGTATCAATTATAATCCCCGAAAGGTAATAATGGCATAGCTCTAATGACAATGGTCCGTCCCTTTCTACACGCAACTAGGATTTAATACAAATTAATATACGAGGCTCGAGCCCATAGAAAACCAGCGTGCCCGGTCGAAGGCGGTTTCGTAAGGTGGCGGCGAGCTACCACTTTTTGTGTCAATTAATATTTCGTCACGGATCAGAGCCGACTAAAAGGAGCGTCTAGAAGGGCCTGCGGGTTCTTACGGGGCCATTCAAGCGCGCTACCAAGTCTCGAAACTGGAATATCGAGCCTCGATTTTCTTCCATCGGTCGGGAGCTCGGTCCCACGAGTTCGCCGGAGTATCCTGCTTTCGTTTTATTAGAAACACCGATGGCAGTTTTCTAAACGAACCTCTACCTATTCTACTCTTTTCCCGTCTTACGATAGTCGAAAACAAAAATTGGCATTTAGGTCGTTAATTCTTTAATAAATCTTACACCGAAAGCTTACGAAAATATTAATCGAGTATCAGTTATCATAGCGTACCTTTTAACAAATCTGGTAGAATGATTGAAGTATAGCTAAAAGTAAAAAAATAAAAAATAAAAATACTATAATTCACCCGATGATGTTAATAAGATAGAATTTACAGATTCCAAGATGGGAAAACAAAATGGTTGGCGTAAAAAATGCATCGGAATCCTTTCAACCATATGATAGCACAATTTCCATGCACGTGATCAGATAAACAAGATTACGTACACGGGAACGAGAGTATTTTGTTCAGACAACCTTAGTAATTTATATAAGGCTTAATTAGAGTTGAATTCCGTAAATCAAGACATGAAAGTCCGATCGGTTAATCCTTTATACGTACACTGATTTTACTGGCTGCAACGATTTTCCGGAGCAAAGAGCATTGGCGAGGAACGTATATCAGCATCGTTCCAATGGAATAGAGCAAAGTTTCGTGAAGGCAGCTCGTAGTTTCGACGCGGTCCACTGGATACCAATTTATGAACCGATAATGGGATATATTATTATTTACGCGTAATTACCGCGAGTCGGCGAGTAACGAGCGGGCAAATGCAAACACCAGGGACCGTCGACGTCCGGCTTAATGAGCCGGAAAAAATCGGCTGGCCGAGGATTATTTCGCGCGAGGAATCCCGTTGGTCTTAATCGATGCACCAAGGAATAAGCGTGTACACACGATGAAGGTTATGCCGCGTTTACAACACTGAGATAGCGTTGAGCGGAGTTGAAAATGCCTGGGAAGGGTCTATTCTAATTTCTGGTTTAGAGGTTTACCGTGCATGGTAATTACAGGTACAGTTGTTTCTGGACTCGTGGGACTTGTTACGAATAATCATAGATTCAGATATGTAGGGTGTAGTAAAAATTTATGACTCCGAGCCGATAAAGCACGGTATAAGAGATTCCGAGTTCGTAGGATCCGGTAGGAATAGGTATAGGAACGATACCGAATCTATAGGACTCGGTATGGCAAACCTCGATTCTACAGGATTTGGTATGGACGATTTTTAATTTATAGAACTAAAAAATTACTGGATTAAATTCTGCATTGAAACTATAGAACCATATACAACCAAAAATCTATAGAACTTGGTACCACGCGAAACGAAGTTAACGAAAGACGAAATAAACAGTTCTAAGTTCACAGTACCTAGCAGGATGATAATTACAAGTACATTACCGTGGTACATTAACCATGGTATTTTTTGAATATTTCTAATACCGTCCTCTTTGCTGAAGTATGAACGAACCTTTATACATCCGCGTGCTTCAGGATCCTCTTTTTACGATCCAAGGATACAGTAATCCGGCAGGAGACTCTCTCGCGGCGGAAATCGACGACACGTCCGCATTGTTCGATGATTCAAACACCCGCGATTCCACCTCGGGATTCTTTCCCGCCACTTTCTACCTATCGACGTGCAACCCATCGATCTTTTCCGAACGAACGAACAAGCAAATAGGTTCACAGTAACCGGTAGTCTTGTCCACCTTTTTTAATTGCTCTCCCAGCAGGAACATACCCGCGTTAACGATATCGTCCGGATCTAATAAACTACGAAATAAATACTGGCGCACTCTTCAACGAAGCAAAACTCGCTTCATTACACAACGCAGCTGGAAAATAACGAGCGAAGCGTTTCCACACACGTCGCGTCTATAACGAACGGACATCCAAGGCCAGGGAATAGCCTTCTGCACTCAAGGATACGCTCGACTCCTATCCTCTTTACGCGACTTTAAACTTCTGCTCAGGTGCATTAAATCGCCTGACGCGTTACACACCGCCGGAGGCCTCCTCCTTCTCCCGAGCTGCATCCTCGTTCCCTTTATTGCGCCTCGCAATCAGAATGATGCATTAGCGTTCCGCGAGCTTTCAATGCGCCATTGTTATTGGCAATAAAATTGAGTAGCTACCGGCCCCGAACGCCGTCACGACTCACGCGGCTTTGATCCTTCGGTTCGGTCGCGAGGGTGGCGACTGTTTTCCAAGGATTAAGTTTAATCTGCGCGTGGGAACTTTTTTTTATGTATTCCGATTATTGTTTCTACAACTTGTGCGTATTCCTCAGGTGCTGTTCGAATGGTTGATAGAGACTTCATTTTTTAATTCTCATTCAGGACGATGCTTTCTATTTTATGAGAGTTTGTCCTATTTTATCTTAACCCTTAAATAATTTCGTTACATTTATTTCGTTTCATATGTTATAATATTACGATATACGTAAACGAAACTACAAATCACCATTTCCCTCCGTCCCTAACCTTCCCCAAAATCACAGCACTTCCATAACCCAGGTCAACCATCGATACCTTTATCGTATCCTCTCCAAATAATCTGTAATTCCCAAATACTCGCCACCTTTCTTGAACCTTCCAATACACAATTGGTCCCCCCAGAGATGCACCAGAGAAACAAACTCCGGAAGCGAGCCTAAGGGGACGAGCAGAGAATCGTCGAGGATGCGGTATTAATCTCGACAGCGTTTAGACGCTGAGGAGGAAGAGGAGGAGGAGTTGCGCGCGTAGGAGAAAAGAGAAGAACGGACAGTGGTGAGACCTGCTAACCGAAGAGAGAAGAGAGACAAAAAGGGGATCGTTTGAGTTCGAGTAAGCGAGGTAGCGCGCCCCGGGGCCCGAGCAGGCCGGAGCCGATGTAAACGGGGTCGTCGGTTGCACCGATCGCGGTGCCAGCGCCACCAGCGTCGCCAGTGACTGCTATGGACCAGGACAACAACAACAACAGCACGCGGACCTGGTCTAGGAAAGCTGGCGGCAGCCGGAGGCGGCTTTTATGAATGCAGTCCTCGCCGCGTTTATGCCGGTAGCTGGAGGCGCTTATAAATAAAGGCTCTTTCTCTCTCTCAGGAGGGAAGGAAACAGTTGTTTCGAGTGGAACAGGTGGATAGACAGAGCAGAGTAGAGAGATCGGTCCCCGTGGTGCGTGGTGAGCGCGGATTCAATTATTCCGCGATTACAACGCGACTGGCTGGCTGCTCGACCGGCATCATGAGCGTGTATACGTGTATATACGTTTCTGTAGAGGTAGTTTGTTATACCGGCCTCTAAGTGGGACGTTGTCGTCGATGGACACCACGGAGGGTGGGGCACAGGGAGATTGGCTGCTCGTGAGAATATGCGCGTGATAGGGAATAGTGAAAAAAAAAAAAAAAAAAAA
>SMSQ01025954.1:423735-452169 GCA_019453375.1 Ctenoplectra terminalis
GATAGGGAAAAGTAAAAAAAAAAAAAAAAAAAAAAATGGGAGAAATAAAGGAAGGGATAAAATGAAAGCTAAGTTCTAACAAAGCTCGTAACTACTTGAACCTTTTATAATTCTATACGATTTGGAAGTCGTGACTCGATATTGGTAACGATTACCACTGTGTACAAGGACGAGATCAATTTAATCATCCTTGCACCGGACTAAAAAAGAGGACAAATTCGGATGAAAATAAGCAGACGATGGATACACGATGGAATGCGGCGCGTTTCGCGACGCGGATCAACGCTCGACGCAGTCTGATCTCTGAAATAACGAGTTCACATTCTTCTCAGTGGTCGCCGGTGGAAGAAACGAGAATTTTCTGTGTTACGAAGTCGCGTTGGTTTCGTAAGGATGCTGGACGAATTTTTGCCCGACCACATACGACGAGGAAACCGATCGGTTGCCACCACCTTTAGGCTCTCATTATTCCTGAGTAACGACCACCGACTATCATTATACCCACTCTTAACGAGGTGTTAAAGGCTTTTAACGTCGCGGCAGCTTCTCGATGACCGGACGAACGCGCTGCCTAATGGAAAATAATCTCTTTGTGAATCTGGAGACTGATCTATATGCTACTCGCGTTTTTGAACATCATCGCGAGGCTGAACTGGTGACAATGTAACGAAGAAACGATATATTGGATAGCAAAATCGGTAAAAACAGCGAATTCATCGTGAAACTCTACGTTCGGAACGATTTCTACGAAATATACATCTTCGCACCGTATCAAGAAAGCATCGGAACGTCAGCGCCACGCTATAGACGCGAATGCTAATTTTCCGCGACAAATCGATCGTCGCATCGTCGCGTTATCAATCGCCACCGGCTCGAATGCCGGTTCCCGCGGTGGGTCGTCAATTTCGAATTATCGTGATTCGCCATGGCGCATCAGGAGTTATCATTTCGCGTGTCATAGCTCAACGTCGATTCCCCGGCGGATAGGACGCCATTAGCACGGTGTCCGAGCGTGCGCGTGAAATCGATTCATCGAAGATACTTGGCTTGTTCCTCGGGAAGCTAATATCCATCCTGATGTTTCCAATCCAGTCTATCGTTCTGGTCTCCAATTTATCGCGTCTTTCTTAATTAGTCGTTCTCGTCGTGGTCCATGAGCGGACGAATATGTTACGACTGGTCGATGCGTTCGTGCGTGTTCGTGCGCGCGTGTGTCTTGGGTACGTTTCCGAAGGAACGACGGCAGTCGAATCGGCGCTGGTTCGGGTGTAACTGGGAACACGTTATCGGAAAGAACGGGAACGAAGCACGTATAATTACGTGGAAAGAATCGAAGCGATGCTGGACGGAGGGTCTGGTCCTTTCGCCAAGTCGAAGGATCAAAGAGGACGATACCCGCGCGATGCTGGCTTCGACCGGTCCCAACGATGCGTCACGGTTTTAACGGGGGAACGAGTTCGGGTCCGCGCTCAACGAAGGCGTTCCCGGTGAATTTGCGTGAAACGACTCTGCGTATCGGTGTGCTACGGACCAAGGATAAAGGTGGTAGCAATGGTGGAGGCCCCCCTTGGACGAGAACTGACTCGTGTGGAGAGAGTAGGATGAGGAGGAGGAGGAGGCGGAGGACCAAGATAAAGAAGAAGAAGAAGAAGATGAAGAAGAAGAAGACGAAGTAGCGGAGGGAAAGAAAGAAGATGAACAGAGAGAGAAGAGGGGTTGAAGAAGGAAGAAGGAAGAACAGCGCACAGGGAGAACAAGGAAGAGACGAATCGGAGGTAAAAGCAGACAGGTACTCACGGGCAGACCAGGTAGTCGAGGCTCAAGCTGTTGCCTCTGCTCCGGGGCCAGGTACTCTCTCGGGTAGGCAGCCTTGAGCCAGTGAGACTGGTTTCTGTTTTTGCTTCCATAGTTCCATCCTTCGAGAATCTTCGGCTGTCCGTCCTTCTTCCACTCGGCTTTTTCCCTGGTTCCAGACTGCCCGTTCGCCCGCCGTCCTTTTTCTGTCTTTTCGCCTCCGATCCGTGTCTTTCTTCTTCGATATCTTTCACCGGTTCCTCCTCTGTCCTTTTTTCCTTCAAGCTTTCTACTTTTTCTTCCCTCGCCACGGGGCCACGGCGAAATCTTCTTCGTTACCGTCGCCCCCGGCCTCCATCCCTTCCGGCGATCCGACATCGTGCACTTAAACAGACCGATTCGGAAGGAAAGGGTAAAACTGCAAGTTCCGTGAGTTTTGGAATTCGAATTTTTCGATAGGTTCGTTTTACCGTGATCGAACGTGAAAAATGATCGAGGGTTGCATAGTTATTTTTTACTAGAATCGTTTATGGGTTCCTCAGAATGGATCGAAGAAATTATTTGAGCTCCTCTAGTCAATGTAAACACATTAAGCATTTTAACGGTTATTAATTAGATGATTAGCGACGGTATACGGGATATCCAATAAATATCGGTTTCATGCACGATAAATTCGTCCATTACAGCCGTATTCGGTACACGTTCCTCCCGTCTCTCGGTTATTTTATTGTATTTCCGGCCGTATCTGTCCGAGTAGTAACTGGCAATAATGAAAATGTCCGCGACACTAAACGCGAAGATCCTGCGATCGCCGTAGCTTTTAATTACGGCGTGCGGTTTTACGAGTGAGCCGGAATGGATTTAAAAATTCCAGGCGTTCCCGTCGAGAGCTCACAGCTCGTAGATGGGCCTCCATAAAAATTTCTTCCGGCGAAGTATGACCGAACCATCGTCTGCCTCCTCTTTTTCCCCTCCCTCCTCCGTCTCTTTCTCTCGTTCCACCGCGTCTTCGTTACGTTTCCGTCTCTCGAATTCCGTCTCACCGTTCATCTTCCCTCCCTTTCCCTTCCTTTTTATCCTTTCCTTTAGTTTCTTTCCACTTCTTCCCCGCCTTCTCGGTCGTTTTCGTTGTTCTTTTCACTCGTCGCCCTTTCCAAGTGAATTATTCGACGCCATTAAAAGGCCAGGAAAGAAATATACAAGATGATGTCACGGCGTGCAAGGTTAATTCGAAGATGTTGAGCCTGGTGTTGCCTCATTTAAGAAATCAACCTGATTTATACCTGCGTAGATTAAACGGATCTACGTGATGCGAAACAGGAATGTCTGGGGACGGGGCACGGCTCGTAGATCCTCGTCCTCCTAGGTGTCCGCGTAATAAAGACATCCCCGTCCTTATTAAAATACTGCGAACAGGTAATGGGTGGGTAAACGCGCACGTTTCATTGTGGCCTCTGGAACGATCGATGGTCGTGTGTTAATTGTCGCCAACGTGGCTTGCACAATGATCTTCGAGTACATCTACATAGTTAACGTGGCAAGAAACGATCAAAACTATGTCAAAAATATATTTTTCTTACGCTCGAGATACAATCGAAGCTCGTGCGAATCATCAAACGTAAGAAATAAAAATATAAATGTCATTTGCGAACCTTCGAAAAATTTCGTTTCAAACCGCAAAAGTGTGAAAGCAAAACTCGTGGCTTCCACAATTTTTCCGCGACGAACATCGGCTTCGAGCAGGTCCGCGAGGGGCCACAGGTCCGGTGGCGCGATAAAGCGATTTCTTCCCTCTTCTTCCTCGTCCCGTGCCCCTCGTTCTTCCTTCCCCGATCACTCGCCACGTTTCTCCTTCTTGCCCCTTCGGTCGGACTCGGCTCTGCGGTGGTACACGCTGGACAGGTTGGAACGGGGCCCGTTCTGTACACCGGATCGGGACTCGTAGCATTCCAGAGTCGGCTTCTTCGTGCACCACCCCGGTGTTGGTCGGAGAAGGGGGCGCAGGCCGTGGCGGGCTCCTCCGTTTCGTAGCTGGAATCTGTTCTTCGTTCCGTCGCGTACACAAGTATCAATGGGGTCCAGAGGCATTAACATTAAGTAACAGTACCTGTCGCATACTAACTGCCGTATTATCGCCCCACCGGTTGTCCGTCCCTCATTCAGCCCGTGCCCCGTCACCGTAATCAAATACCACGTCCCGAAGAGCCGACGCGATGTTCCTACCCCGAGGTTTTCGTCCGTTTATTCGTTGGATCGGTGAACAACCCGCCCTGACGGCGAACGGGTCGATGCACGGGACGCCATCAGCTTGGCCCCTCACGTGCCGAAGACGGAACGATGGCCACTGGTTCCCCAGGGGTCGTTCAACGTCGAAACTTGTCGGTTTCATTCACGAATCTGCGGCTGCCTCAGGGGGGGACCAGAAACGTATGATTTGCCGAATGGAGCCGATCGTTCGATGCTCCGTTGCCATTAGTTTTTGGTTTTGGAGAACAATGGTAACCAGCGGCAGTAGAACCGGAATACTTCGTTTTGGTTTGTTTCCTAGGGAGAAGCTGTTTTTGGCGTAAACAGGGAGTTAGAGCTGGTTTCGTTGAGGTTTTATTATTTTTTTCGTTTTTCTTAGGGGGAGATGTTTGGTCGAAATTGGAGTTTGGAAAATATTCATTAAAACGTGGTTTGGAAAGAGGGAGAGGAGAATGTAATTGGAGGATGGTGCACGATGGAGAAGCGGATCGATGTTATTTCATTGCTTGCGGTTACTTCGGGGAAGGAGATAATGGAACATCGGGACGACACATCGGGAACGGACGTGAACAGAGTTCGTGATTGCTTCGGGTTCGCGGGTATCGGTACACGAGAAAATTGCGGTTGGGATATTGTGTTGAAAAGGCGACATCGGTAAATGACAATTATTAAATGCCTCTTAAATGTCAGTCGCGGCTGCGTTTTGCGAATAGAAGGTTACCGACGGGACACGAGAGCGTTTCGTGTCTCGTTAGACCGAGCGAATAATCTATTTCAACCGCACGATCTTTATAAATATTTACTTCGAAGTCTTTGAAAATAATTCCTGTGAATCATCTGACCGTAAGAACGTTTATTCTCGAGCGTTTATTCGTCGAAAGGATTACAGAACCCATTCAGTGGGACTTGCCCGTAGAATCTTCGTGACAATGAAGAACCCTGAAAAATGAGCAGAAAACATCTCTGAAGGATCAGCTAAGAACAACCCGACAGCCGTCGTAGCTGCGTGCAGTCGCGGCGCGCTTTCCGTGACTTTTTCTTCCCGTGACACGCGGCTGACCCCTTTAAGAATGTTGCTCACCGGGCCCCGACTCTCGGCCTTACCCGTCACGGTTATTACTTATTGCCGATCTCAAGGAGATTCGCCGTGTGCATTGTTTATGGTGCACAGAGATTGGTCAGTGCGATGAAGCGATCGTGAAACGCTTGTCGCGAGAGAGCGACGTCTGCCGCTGTAGAGGAGACTCGGTCGATGACGAAGTAACTCTGCCTCTCGATTGGAAACTCGTCTATTTTTGCCACGGTGGAAATAATGATGACGAGAGCCGACGAAGTTAGTCTGGTAACTAGCGGTTGGCCACTTAAGCGCGAGAGTTAGCCGCTCGTTGCAGGGCGGATTATTTTGGTTGTAGGATCGGCTGAGAATTATCGCGTTAGTGGATGGGGAGATCGGCAATTTTCAGACGATGATCCTTTGGTTGTCGATTTTAATTGCAGTGTTGGAGAAGAGGAGTTCGCGATGGATTGAGAGGAGAAAATTTTAGTAGAAAGGTTTGAGGGCGTTGTAAAGAAAGATAGGTGTCTTTGGGAATTAATTAGTTGAGTTTCGAGAAGGATTTTTCGTGGTGGCTCAGTGACTTCGTTGGAACGAAGGTCTCTTTTGATTTTGAAGACAACTGGAGACACATCTCTCTCTTTTGAACGCTACCTCCTTTCAGAAACTTCATTTTTGCTCGATAAAACTACACACCCGTCTTCAGCGATATTCTCACAAGTAAAACTTCGTTGCAAAGATAAGGACATTTATCCGCCATGATCAACATACCTTCTCCATATCTTAAACTCGTACTTCGATCCACATTCCTTCCTGTTTGCCGCAAAAATCATCAAAGATCTTCCCAGCAAACAAAGCGTGCAACCGGGTAGATTTTAAAAAGTGGCAGGAGACAAATCGTCGCCGAAAAAACCGTGGTACGTTCGATGGAAAGCGGGCAAGAAGGCGAACGTATCGGAGCGGAGAGACGCGGTGGCACGGTAATAAGGCCGCGTCTCGTCGCAGCCGGCCTTTCCGAATGCAAGAAATCGAACGAACGATACCTCGTCATACATACGTAATGGCTGGTCGCTATTATCGGGATATTCGTGGACCGCCAACAATCCGCCGATAATTCCGGTCTAACGACGAGACGCCGGCTGGATTACCGCGCACGCAGCCGTGTAACATACTGGTCGAACAGAAAAAGGAGCAACACAGGCTGTGCATGCAGTCACAGAGACGCCGATCGTCCAGGCTGCTCCTAATACGAGCTAATTGGATGCCGAGTTAATCATAGTTTCTCTACCACTCCACCGAGCCGACGCTGGTCCGCCCAATTATCGCATCGGTCTGTACAACGCATTAATTAAGTTATTTTTAACACCTGTTTGCCATGCTATCGCTAACCAGGAGACAGAGTCTCTCGGTTGAGGTGTAATTTTGTTGTGAAACCAAAGTGTGGGTCTGTGGGGGGTAGATTGAAAAACGGGGTGAGTTTCTGTGGTTAAAAGAACTCGTGCTGGGTACCGGCTTTACCGGCTTCCGGGATAGTGACCAGGTGGATGAGATACGAGTAGTTAGCGGAAACTAGGTGGATTGAATTGACACGTTCTTTGCTATTTGGATTAACGGTGATTCACTTTCTATTAGATTAAGATCTTCCTTTAAGTTTCAAACAAAAAAAAACAAAAAATTGTCCATAATCAAGGTTTATCCCTCTTTTCTTATTATCGAATGTTTTAACGGGAACATTTGACTTCCTTTAAAAATTTTTCTGGTAACCTCAATTTTCTACATATTTCAACATTTATCGATATCATTTAAAGTATCCGTTAAGCAGACTCTCGAAAGGTTCCCTCGATCGACGACTGTCGCTTTCTCGATTCCCCTGCGGGTCTGATACGTATCTTTGCATTTCTTCGTATCTTCACCGAGTTACAATTCTTTCCCCGCTTCGGACGCAACTTCAATATTCCGCAGAATCTCACGTTCCCCGACAATACCACAGAACGAACCATACAGTTACTCATTCACCGCCAGAATCGTGCAGAAGTCCAGTCCCCTAATTACCCGAGCCATGTAACGTCTCCATGTCGCCAGTCGTTGCGGTTTTCCTCCGCCTCCTACCCCTTCGATACCACCGTGGCCTGGTAATTACAAAGCAGAGCGGATTTCACAAAGGAGCGACACGAATCTCTAATTACCCGTTGGCGGTTCAGTTCGCTGGCGAAAAGGCGCGGTTTTCCAGCTTCCTCTCGCTCGTTTCGCGGAGAAGCAAAGAGGCGTGAGCGTCCAGGAGATTACACGCGCGCGGCATTGCCGTTAATGGCGGGGTGGAACGCGCGGGAAAGCGGACACCATGCGAACGCCGTAAAGAGAGCGAACGTACGAGCCACTGATCGTGATCGAGATAACGCGGCAATGCCCGCTGATAAGCGACGCCGTGATAATTAACGGCCACACGGGGGGGAACGAGCTCCTCCCTTTGCACCGGTGCACGCGCGTTAATTGTATCGCTGTCGCTCGTTACCAGCGACGATTGACCCGCAAGAACCGCTCCGTTCTCGAGTAGCCTGGCTCTTCGAGCGTTCTGTGTGAAAAGGCAGGAATAATAACGGGATGGCATCGCGGTGATAAAAGATATTCGTCGGAAGAGTCGCCACGAGCTCCCTCGTTACGGGAGCAGGAAGGTGGATCGTATACACGTCCTGCACGACAGGGACATGGGGCGTGCTGAAACGTAGGCGTCGATCTCTTCATTTTCTACCGGGAGCTTGTGCAAAGCGGCCAAGTGTTCGTGGAATACATGAATATCGTATTCCAGGGATATCGTGAAATTGTGGAGCGTATGTCTTTGCGGAGAGTGATGGATGGGTGTAGGAGGAAGTCGAGAAAGGGATAAAGTTTGCAAATTTGTATCCGAGAAAAGAAGCGATCTGTTGCTATACATATTTTACATTGCTCCAAGCGATCTGTCAAACGGTTCCAGGCTAGTGTCCGAATGTGAAAAGGGGGTGTTTCAGTCGGTATTTCGAGTATGATATTTCGACACAGAGAAATTCACCCTGGGTTTATAAATAGCTTTCATCACCCTCCCAAGAAAAAAAGACTATATTTTATATTAAAAAATGAGGGATGAAACGAATCTACAAAAACATACACTCCCTCTGTTTATCTACTTCCACAGAAACCAACAGACCTAACAACCTCTTATTCGAAGAAAAAAATAAACATTCTCAGAAACTTTTTCCCTCGTCATTCCGATTAATTGAAGTTTCCCTAAACGAGGACCTAACGAAGCAGGTATCGAACGACGAGAGGAAAGAACGACGGGGATGAGTCGCGTCCGTTTTAAATTCTTAGTAGCGTGAAATTCCGGGACGACGGAGACCACACACACGGATTTCCGTTTTCTCGACGCGACTGAAAAGCCAAGCTTAGTCATGCAAGGAAATTCACTTTATCTGAATTCGCTTCCCACACTGTTTGCGTCAACGTCGAACGTTTTCCCCAAGAGGAGACGCTATCGACTTGGGTCCAACACCTGAGCTATTACGTGTCGTTACTGAGTTTTAATAGGTGTACCAGTCGTTCGCTGGATGTGCTGATTATCGGGTTACCCGTCAACCTACGCTCGTACACCGGTAACTGCGCGCTGTTATGCGTGTCCACCTGCACGAGCGCAAAGAGCAACTGTTTTCCTGACCAACACGTGTGAGAATGACCAAAGGGGAGTTCCGTGAGATATCCGTGTGTTGAAGCGCTGTGGAAGATGTTTCGATTGATTTTAAAAGTGAAATGTAGTCGGTTTAACTTAGATCAAAGATTAGGTAAATATCAATGTGTGAATCGTGAATAAAAATTAATAAAACTATCCGTGATTAGCCAAATTAGGCGAAATTGTGTTATGAATTTAAAACCAATTTTCTGACACTAAAATTTGATTAGGATCAAGATAAAATCAATTTTTGCAATTTTTTAAGAGAAGTACACAAACGGAATGAAATAAACTAATTTCTGAGCGAACTGTTAATTTATACAGATGTCACTAACATTGAGACTTTTTCTAAGATCGAGCGGGTCTTCNACACCTGAGCTATTACGTGTCGTTACTGAGTTTTAATAGGTGTACCAGTCGTTCGCTGGATGTGCTGATTATCGGGTTACCCGTCAACCTACGCTCGTACACCGGTAACTGCGCGCTGTTATGCGTGTCCACCTGCACGAGCGCAAAGAGCAACTGTTTTCCTGACCAACACGTGTGAGAATGACCAAAGGGGAGTTCCGTGAGATATCCGTGTGTTGAAGCGCTGTGGAAGATGTTTCGATTGATTTTAAAAGTGAAATGTAGTCGGTTTAACTTAGATCAAAGATTAGGTAAATATCAATGTGTGAATCGTGAATAGAAATTAATAAAACTAACCGTGATTAGCCAAATTAGGCGAAATTGTGTTATGAATTTAAAAGCAATTTTCTGACACTAAAATTTGATTAGGATCAAGATAAAATCAATTTTTGCAATTTTTTAAGAGAAGTACACAAACGGAATGAAATAAACTAATTTCTGAGCGAACTGTTAATTTATACAGATGTCACTAACATTGAGACTTTTTCTAAGATCGAGCGGGTCTTCTGCGGTTCGAGGGAACGACGTAAAANACACCTGAGCTATTACGTGTCGTTACTGAGTTTTAATAGGTGTACCAGTCGTTCGCTGGATGTGCTGATTATCGGGTTACCCGTCAACCTACGCTCGTACACCGGTAACTGCGCGCTGTTATGCGTGTCCACCTGCACGAGCGCAAAGAGCAACTGTTTTCCTGACCAACACGTGTGAGAATGACCAAAGGGGAGTTCCGTGAGATATCCGTGTGTTGAAGCACTGTGGAAGATGTTTCGATTGATTTTAAAAGTGAAATGTAGTCGGTTTAACTTAGATCAAAGATTAGGTAAATATCAATGTGTGAATCGTGAATAAAAATTAATAAAACTATCCGTGATTAGCCAAATTAGGCGAAATTGTGTTATGAATTTAAAACCAATTTTCTGACACTAAAATTTGATTAGGATCAAGATAAAATCAATTTTTGCAATTTTTTAAGAGAAGTACACAAACGGAATGAAATAAACTAATTTCTGAGCGAACTGTTAATTTATACAGATGTCACTAACATTGAGACTTTTTCTAAGATCGAGCGGGTCTTCTGCGGTTCGAGGGAACGACGTAAAAACGGTGAACCAGCGAACACCTTAAGGCAAACATTCACCTCTGCTGCCGGCCGCGGTGTAATAACAGAGGTTAGCCATGTGCTTTCGAGCAGCGGTTGATATCACGGCTCCCGTTTGCTATACGGAATGCCTCGTGCTTCGATACGATCGCGGATCGAGTCGCCAGATACTACAAAGCCAGCGGTACTATCTATGGCTGATTTTTGATCGAGTCTACACAGGGTATACTAGCATGAAGCAACTCAGGAATGATTCTAAACCGATAAAGCAATTTCTGACTAATTAAAATCAACGAACTCTGTCACACCGGATTAAAAAAAATTTTTTTTTTCGATATATCATATTGGGATTCTCCAAGTTTGTGTAATTCATTTTTTTCCTAATTTTTTCAACAACGCTTTTCTTTTGGATTCAGAATTGGTATACCTTTGTTCCTATACGGCTTTTTTTTATTTTTTATCTAATAAAATCATTGTATATGTATATAAATTATTGAATAAAAAATACTGGCAATCCGAACGATGAGCAAAGTCGTATAAAATTATTTTCGATCGAAACGCGCTCTAACTTCACTAAAATTAATTTCTGTTTCTAATAGAAATTTAGAAAGTGTGCTTGATATAAAATTAAAACAAGGAAATTCGCATATCGGTAATAGGTTTCTTACACGTTTTTCAAAATTAGGAAATTTTTTAATAAAAAGAAAATTCGATGGGGTCAAAAATGAAGGAAAGATCGCAGCGGGGTTAAACCGTTCGGGACACGCTACCAAAGTAGAAAATGTACCATCGTGATCAGACAACAGAATCTACTTCCTTTACGGGGCTACCCATTCCGTAACCTTAAATAGTACCCCGACTTAATAATCGAAATTGCTCGATCGCGCAAGGAATAACGATCAAAGACGGCGGTCACGTAGCCAAGGAAAATTTATCGAACGTTCCCGCGGCGATGAACCGGCGATAAAATTCACGACGGATTCTACAAGCGCGGATATATACACGATAAATATAAATCGCGGTTTTGAGCTTTGTGCCGCGACGCCGGCCTCCGGGTATCGCGATTCCTGTTTGCCAAGCTGGATGTTCCAACGCGGCCGATACGATCGAAGATCGAGCCGCCAGATATTATGGGGCCTCTCTCTAAGCCAGCGTTTCCAACGTTCTGTGCGCGACGCGCGTCGAGTAGCCGGCCTCGATCGAGTTTCCAATCGGGCCCCAATATCGAAGCCCGTCAAATGGTCCGTCCGATCGGGAGATCTGACAGATTGCGCTTCAGGCCTGACCGTGTCAAAATGGATTAAGTTACGCGCCGCCATTGATTCCTCGCACGCCCCCTTCTATCGATCTTCGACTCGATCTACGCGAATATCTTTATTCCGCACCGGGGATATCTATGGGTGGGGCTTTAAAATCTCATAGGTGTACACTATCGGTCGTTAACAGGGTAACGATTGTGTATTTTAAAACAGTTTGCAAGTTTCTCACTTCGTAATTTGTATTCTGTTAATTTGTAACTGTAAAGCTTGTAGGATACTTTAATTTTCTCTGTATCATTCTGCGATTCTTTCTCCATTTATTGGTGTTAATTACTTCTATCATTGTGATTTCCTTTTTGACGTTCTCACGCTACCGGACATAAAAAATGAGATTCCAGCGATACGATGCAACACATGTATAAGTTCTCCAAACAAAAGTGAAATTTCTAGGAGGATCTAAGGTCAAAACGAAAGTGAAAGAAGAAACAAGATTCTGATTACAGAAAATCGACCGTCATCCGTACACCATATACACGCCCAGTTTCATTTCGTAAATATTCCATCGATGCAACGATCGAAGAAGTGAAAGCAACTATCACGTTAATAACCCGACTCTCGCGACTCGATACAGAACGGACACGAAACGTGCCGCGGCCCTAGGAGTCGCTGCGCGAGATCTCGTAAATTGGCCGATCCGCTCGGCCTGAGCTGGAAGCCTGGAATCCCAAGCACTCGAGCGTACGCCACGGGAATACTAAGTTTACCTTCGATCCGGTTACGAATTGCCGTGGGCCGTGTCGGGGCCGCAGATGCGGCGACGGGACGCCGCCACTCGACGAGGAGGAGGCGCCCCCGTGTTTTGCGCCCGCGGGAGCGTTGTACCGCCGACGCATCTGGACTGTGGAGGAAGAGCGACGAGAAAGGGAGAGAGAAGAAAGAGAAGGACGGATCGCAGCGTCAATGGGGAACCCCGTGGCACGCACCTGTGTTCGTTTTTCAGCGGTGAATGAGCGCCCTCGCCGTTGGGGCCAGCAGGAACGAGCTCTATACGAGGGCTGCGAAAACGTCCTTTTAAAGGGACACGCGCGAACCACGCATCTGTCGCAATCACCGCGGCATTGTCAGCAGGCCAGAGGCGATTTAAATGGGGGTACGTGTTTAGACCCCGACCCCTCTATCCACGCGCCACCTTCTTTTTCACCGCACTTCCGCTTTTGGGTTTGCGCCATTGGCGCCGGCTTCGCGATGCATAAATTTGATTTAAAGCCTGGTATTATTCATTTTTGGCGTATGAGATTTTGCTGCGAGTTTTGAGAAATTGATATGTAATTTTGTGTGCGCTGCTGTATATTGTATGCTATATTTATATATTTCTTTACTTGTATTATATATATTAAATTTCCCCCTTTTTTATAATTTGTATCACGGTCATTTCTATTTCAGAATTTAACTTTCGCGTAACTACGAATCGTAGGTTACCGATATAATCCGAAATAAACTTATTAATTATGTAAGAACATACTTTTACATCTGTTAAAAATTGTTAGTATTATTTTAAACAATTCAAAACAGAAATATCACAAGCTTATTATTCACAAACCGAAGCTTCCTCGGATCGTTTAAAAAAATTTCTATCCGATTGACTAACACCGATTCGACAGGCAAAGATGTCGACGCCAATGGTCAAGGGGTTGGAGTCGCAGCTTTGATGAATTTCACGTTCACGCGTGATCCCGCACGCGCCCCGTGTCCGTGCACCGGTAGGATCCACGTGCGACAGCTTAGGACAGCTCGTAATCCGAGAACGGGAGCGTTTACGCGGTCCGTTCGCCGCTTCTTTTTCTCCTGCGGCTCTCTTGTTTCTGAACCCTCTTTGGCCAGCTTCCCTTTCCTTCCTTTCGTTCGTTCTTTTCGTTTAGACCGCGATTAATACCGGCGGCGCCAAAACGTAAGACGAAACCCTTAAACGCTCCGCTCAGACGCTTTGCTAACACGCAGCTACGAGTACGTACGTAATATCTGCTTATGTGGGACACGAAGAACGAGTTAATCTTTCAGACGCTGCGTTGCGTCGATATCCAGATGGCGGCTTGAGTTACGGTCTCGCGACGAATCGATGACGATGACGGTGCAACCGTTGGACGAGGAAATTAAGCTGCGCGAAAAAATAGACAAAAAAAAGTGTAGAGAATTTCACCTGCGAACAAAAGTGGCTCTTGGTGTATAGATACGATGATCGGATGAGTCACTGTTAAGATCCTGTACGTTGTTTTCACGAGATGATCTCGAGATGATCTCGAGAGCCAGGTGCAACGAGGGAGATAGCAGCGTGCCACGGGACAGTTTAGTTAAAAAGGGGTGACACTCGGGTGAAGGGTGTCGAGGACACTTGTTGTCTTCCCACTAGCGACAGACGGCTCTTTTCCACATCCTGTCGTCGATTGGTCTCGTACACCCCTCGTCGAATATAAACTGATGCAGCATCGCGAACATCACTGGGGATTGATCGATGGTTTAGCGTCATATTTCATGGCTTCCGTTTCAAGTGCTCGAGTGAAGAATCTGTAAGAGGCTCGAGTCTAACGAAACGAGACAGTTTTATTGGGGTTGAAAACGGCTATCGCGATGGAGAGTGTTTAGCGAAGAAGCTACAGTTGTGTCTGACTACGAGCTGTACTTATTCTACTGGAATATATCAACCGTGTTCTTTTAATATTATACGGGTATAGCGATGAAAAGTATTTGTTTGAGATATACGCGTGTCTGACTACGAACTGTACTCATTCTACTGGAACATTTCAACCGTGTTCTTTTAATATTATATGAGTTTAGAGATGAAGAGTGTTCGTTGAAAATATACGCGTGTCTGACTACGAACTGTACTTATTCTACTGAAGCATATCAGTCGTATTCTTTCAACACGTTCCTCCCATAAAATAATCATCCAGAATTGTCCGTATTCTTTTAATACCGTGATACAGACACAATAAAAGAAGCCCCATATTTCTCATTTCGAAAGCAGAAGATACCTGTTCTCCATAAAAACACCTACCAACTGAATCCAAAACTTGCAGGCCCTGTTTATTCCGAGGCATAACAAATTGCTTCCGCAGTGCTCACATCCAAACAGCGTAACAAAGTTCGGACGAGCGTGGAATCGGTTTGAGCGAATGCCGAAGCGATCGAAGGGAGAAAAAGGAAGAAATGAAACAGAGAAAGAGAAAGAGAGATGGAGAGGAACCCGGAAAAACGATCGTGCGCGATGCGTAACGGAACCGTTGATCGATGCGGAGCAATCCAGATCGGCTGTGATCGGCGGAACCCACGATTCGCGATCATTAATTTTCATCCAGCTCGGTCTTCACCGGCGCACAGGTCGAAATCTATCACTGCAACGCACGTGGAGAATGTTTGACGTGATTTTACGCGATACGAGAAGCCTCTGGCCGTGTTGCGGTAATGATGATATTGCTAGGGACTTAGGCTGGAGTTAGATACGTCTAAGCAGACGGATGACCGAGGGCTGATCGATCGGTTTGATTTCGATGGAATCGCTCGTGCAGACTGCTACACGGTTATTAATTATTATCGCGGAGATACCAGCCACGATTTCACCGGGCTCGAAACCTGGATAGACGTCGATGAATCGTTCGATGTTGAATTAAATGCGGTGCCAACGATGATGCATCTATCGACGCATTTGCATTTTTTGTTTCCGGGGGAAACAAATTTTGTCTTAATGGTATTGAGCTCTGTCTTCGTCTATTGCGCTTAATTAAATAGGAGGCGAGTACGTTTTTCAGAGAACTAATGACGCTTATTAAATCGGATGAAAAAGTTTTTTATCACAGCCGATCGTATTAACAACCGCGCAAAATTCCTGTACCGTAATAGCTATGATCAATCCTCGTAAAAAAAATTCTATATATATATATAAAAAAAAAGAGAAAAAAAATCAGTGAACGATGAAATTACCGTTTAAAACAGATTGATCCTATTAATGTCCCGATGTGCGATGGTGTGCGTGAACGCGCGTTACGCAATCGCTATCTCCCGCTTATGCTGTTTGAAACGACAGCAACGGCAAGCTGAAAGTCTAATCCAGAACGTGAGATCATTTAGAATCGAGGGAGCCATGTCGATACGCGGGTATCGAATTATTAATTACCCTAACCTCGAACCCGGCGTAAGTTTGCACGTGTAATAGGTCTCCTTTTACAAAGCCCGCCAAGAAGCTGTCTTTCCATCGCGATCTCTCTCGTATTGTCCCCATAATGATCCATGGGAATGGTGTTTCGCTCGGAGCGACGTAGAAAATAAAACGATCGTCCATTTTATTGATTTTACTGACCTCTCAATTCGATTCTTCGTCGATTTCGGCATCGCTCGGTAAATCCGACGCGGATACAAGATAAAAACAAACGAGTTGCGACAGAGGTGTTTGGAATCGTGAACGAGAAATCGTTAATTATTCCGGGTTGATCACCGGCGTTCCAGATAAAACAGATTACGTCAAACGGAATCACGTCGAAATCGACCGAAATAATGGTAATAAATGATCCATAATTCACGTTAATGCAGATACAAGTTTATAAATTGTGCTCGACAACCAGTCAACGAGACCTCGTGTTTCTTCTCAACATGATTCATTCGCTCTTGCCGGGTGTCCGGGCAAATAATATGAACGGAGAACGACGGATATTTTATAGGATTTATTTCGACGAAGTATCGTAGTCGAAACACCATTTACGATACTGTATAACTAGCTGATAATATTTTACTCCTGTAACTATACACGTATACGTCTAATTCAATTAAAAATGTTACAACCTCCAATATTATATCACAGAATTAATCTGTCGGTATTTTCTCGCTACGATCTACTATAATTAGCTACATTAAGAAATCTACCTCTTCTTTCCTTCAACCTTTTCATCCTCCCTACAATCACGTTCTGCCACAACTTATCACATTATCACAAACAATCTCTTCCGATCGAGTTCCGTGGATTAAAAAGCACAAGATGCACCACCAAGACCTCAGCCCTTCGCAATCGATCTTTATTACATCGTTCGATTTACACCGCGAACAGAAAGTCACGATCCTCGGGGCCGATATCTGCGCGTGCAAGGTACATCTGCCCCGAGGCCTACCGGGATGACTCGATAGCTCGCAGGATCCGATCCGCGAGCGGGCAGAACGCGCGCGTATGAATACGGGTCGGACACGAAGGGAGTTCGCAGGCGGGGATAAAAAATAAGGTAAAGAGGGCTCACGGCTAATAATCATTAGTCAGAGATGCGGGAGCAGATATCGGCCGGGGCAATCACTGCGGCGCTCGATCAAACGAACAGGCCCATGGACCATGGGCCAGGGGGCGAGCTTACGTGCTGCGATACCTGCGTCACGATAAATCGACGAATTTCTCCCCGGCGAAATGTTTTTCACGCTGATTCGCCCCTTTGTACCCCGTGTGTCCGCTTAATGGAGTGTACGGGGGGTGTCTCGGGATATTGGCGAGTCGATGAACTTGATTTCGGATCGATTTGAAACACACGATGGAGCGTAGTAGCCTTTGCGATACAGTGTTCTGCGTTTTTTTTAATTTAATCTATTTATCACCGTAGACACAGACAGAGCCCGTTCATTGTAATTATGTATCAAACAATTTTTCAAGTCGAAGCGAGAGACTGTAATTAATTGCAATAAATTGTAATTATTTTTAATATGAAAACGAAATTCGTATTATGCAGAGTAAATTTATTCTCTGTTTCAATCTCCGAGTGTAATTAAATCTGTTTCTTTAATCATCCTTACCGTGCGACTAACGCTAACCAATTCCCTATGACTTCCCAACACTCTGCAACCAAAAATAATCAAACTACCATTTCATTTCTCTTCCCAAGAAGATTCCACAGATTCCCAAGCAAATGCAAATATATTTCCTCTTTGATACACAGCCGCCGATAAAACTGTAGTCGCGTTTCCGCATCGAAAACTAGGATTTCCACTAGCAATAACTACTCGCGGATGGTCCACGAATTTTACGATGACACCAGCCTCCCCGCGGTGGCTGCGGACTTCAAGATGAAAGGCAGGGGACGAGGTAATTAAGCTTAACGCGCATCGTCTCGCAAGCCACCGGTGATTCCCGTCCGCGGTGTTTCGCCGTAGGTTTTGCCGCGGCTGCGTTCTGCGGTTTACCGCATGTCCAACACGACCGCCACGGGGTCTGCGCCTCCATCGGCCATAAACCATCATTACGCTAGTATATACAAGCGCATAAGAGGCATCGCGGATGGATCGCTGCGTCTCTGGTCTCTTCGCTCCAGCCGGTGCGGACAGCCGGCATTCTTGGCGAAATTTCTGCTAATATTTCCAGCGAACCGTGCACCGTCTCCCGTGGAACACGAGGCAGACTCGATCGGAAGCGGTTCCCATTAAATCGAATTTAATTCCCGTTCGAGAGGGCTCCGGAGATGTACCCCTTTGTTTTAGGAACGTTTCAGCGGCCAGTTCCGAGGAGAAAGAGTTGTTTTCTTTGATGGGATATTTAATGATCCGGTGAACCTGGAGTTTGGAATTGTTGCTCTCGAAATTAAGAATTTGTCGGTGAGTTGGGGGGATAGATTGCTTAAATCGTGCCTCGTCGATTCCTTTCCTATCGCTTGATACAATTGAGATTCGTTGCGCACGTCGATAATCAAAGTTTGTGATAAAATATTGAACTACTTGATATCAAAATGTTTCCAATTGAACGTGTAAAAGAATAAAATGAAGAATCGTTTCCTTATCGTAAAGTTATCACAGAAACCGATCGATCACTTCGACCACGTGCAATAAAAGGACACTGCATAAGCAGTTCCATAAATTATGAATTAAACACTCGCCGGTGGACGATCGTTGGGATCGGAAACAGGTAGCGGGATAACTTAATTCGATCCACGCGACAATTTTCACTTAATACGGAAGGGTAACCAATATTCCACGATATATACCCGTTCCTAATTATAATAAACCAATTACAAGGGACGGGGCTCGGGGGGGCCAGGTATCAGAAACATTGTAAAAAAACAAAAAGCAACTCGATAACAGCTGTCGATATCTCGTGGAAGGCGCGAGGTAATGGGTTTAATAACGTAATCAGTGATAATTTCCAGCTTAATAGTATATATCCGCGCATGTAAAATCAACGTGATTCCCGATTCCTCGGGTAGGGGCTGTTAGGGGGAGGAACGCCGATAAAACTGGGACCGTTAAAGATCAACATAATTAAACGGGTATTTATAAGGTGCTCGTGGTGTTATACATATATACGTGGAAAGGGGAACGAAACGGCGCCGACGAAGGTGGTTACCTCTAGGCGGCCAGAGATAATTTGACTTCTTATCAAGCGGCGTTAAGCAGTTTTGTTCATTAAGGGGACTGCAAGAAGAGGCAAGCACGCTTTCCCTCTCTTTCTTTCTCAAAGGCGTAACAGTCGACGTAATAAAACGTGTTTGCTGTAACAACCTGAACGGGGCTGACCGACTACTTATCAATTACAATAATGGGACTATTAAATAATAATGGCGGACATGTTAGGTGCAAGAGCAAGCTTTTATGACTGCAACTTTTATAATGGGATAGGTGTTAGGCGGTGCTTCGGATTTATAGACGATGTAGTACAAACACTATATCGGCCTCGGGCCGAGAACTGCTCTTCAATCTTGTAACACCGCTGCCCTCGCTTCCCGCCTATACATACGACCGCTTGTTTCCCTGAATCCCGTAACCGGTCATTTTTTACGCTCCCATTCTTTTTCTTCCCGCTCGTCTCGATCGTTAAAAAGCTTGCGCTGTAACAGAGTCAGCCGTTGATTCCCTCGTTCTGGGCCAATCGAGGAAAAAAAAAGAGGAGATCGGGTGTAACTGGGGAACACGAGGGCCTCGATAAAATTATTTTCATCGAGATCGTTGTCGTCCAGGTCGACCGAGAAAGAGGAACAAAATTGTACAAAAAAGAAACTCGAAGGCTGCACGGTTAAATTGAGACCGAACTCGAGCGAGCTAATTAATTAACCGCAACGCCTTGATTATTAAATCGTCAGGACGGATCCGCCAAGACTTTACGGACACTTCTCCCGTTTAATTTCCAGCAATTATGTATTCCACTTGTAAAGGATCCGCCGACCGAAGATCGGCGAACGCCACGAAATCCTCCGCAAGTGACAACCGGTTCCTCGCGATAAAATGAAAAGCGACGCCGATGGAGGGCTCGACCGGGGCCAATTACAACGAAATACCTTTGCCGCGCTCGAAGATCGAACGTCTTCAATAAAACGCTCATATTCGAGCAGCGAGAAATTAGCGAGGAACGCGAACAGATTTCAGCCTTTGCTTTCGACCGATTTTACGAGGTTGCACGAGATCGAACGAAGAGAGAAGGATAGATAAAGAGAAAAATGAAAGGGAGAATAAAAATAAAAAAAGTACCACGAGTCAACACGGTCCAGCACGCTACGAAAGAACGAATTTAATTCTCGAAACGATTCGACACGCACCGCGATCGACATTGATCCTGGATACCCACCACGAGCGTGTCATTTATTCTATTAACTTTCATACTTCTTTTTTTTTTTCACCTTCATCGCGATACGTTTTTTTTTTTTTTTTCATCGCCGATTTTGCTTCTCGACTACCTCTTTTTCTTCCCGTTTTCTTCGTCCCTTTTGTTGCTCCCTTTTTATCGTCACCTTCATTGGCCGAGCACAACACAACAGAACGGACGTGGCCAGAGAGCAGCGAAGCAATTCGCCTTTCGTGTTGCGTCGATTCCACGGCGTTAGGCACGGGAACGGCCTTCTTGGACCGCCTAGCGTGATCCCGAATGGCCATAAAAAAGCACTCTCTATAACCGTGATACATGCTACAGATTTAATTGGACCGCCGGATACCTGGCCGGTTTTATTCTCCGTTCGTCGCGTTCGTGCTCGTCAATGCGAGGCCGACAGTGATCCCTGGGAACTTTTAGCGCGTTTTCCGAGGGGTGCGCGCTTCGGATTCTTTTCTTTTATATCGCGATGACGAATCTCCTGGCTCTGTACGATATTGCGTGTGAATTGATGGATCTGGTACAACTGGCTTGGAATTACGAGGACTGCTTAACGAAGGTCCAAAAAATTTAATCGGACACACTCGTCACACGTGAAAGTTTGAAGCTGTACTGTTGGTTGTAAAAAGGGAGAAAGCTGTTTGTATTACGAAAGTAAATATTTTTTTATACGCGTCGAAATTGTTTCAAAAATGTCTACGATATTTGAAAACTTCATATTTCTCTTCGGTAGTTTCGTTATTACGATAGAAATTATGCAATTTCAGAACGAATTAACTTCGATCAATCTTCGTTCGAACAGCCCCCATAAATCAACTCATTTCACTCGCTTTCGTTTTTAAATAATTTCGAAACCCATCTCGAATATTAAGAAATAGTAAATAATATTTTTAACAAACCAAGAATCCATCGACAAGACTACAAAAGTACGTTTCCATGTTTAACCCACAACACGCCTTGATTAATCAATTAAACGCCAGTGTTATCCCACGCCAGACCAAAAGTAAGACGAATTCAATTAAACGCCAACATAATTACCTTCGAAATGACCGAACAAAAGCAATAGCGACGGGAATACGACTTCAAATTTCTGTCTCTTTTGTTTTCAGAAACCCACGAGACCGCCTCTCGCCTCTCGGGGATTAGCCTGTCGTCTGGTGGACGTCTAAGAGAGCCGTGTATCGCCTCCTACGTGTGTATATCCTCCTACGTGTTATCATTCAGCGGGAATTGGCCACGGTGAACAAGCTTGTTGGCTACAAGCGCGGCATGCAGTGGCGCTTATTGTTACACACCGGCTCGGCCGACTCGTCGTCCCGCTTGTGAATATCCATCGAAGGTGGAAGGCAGAAGGTGGAAGAGGCGTACGTACCATCGAACAATGATTTCTCTGGTCTCGACGGTTAGAGACGCGTTCATAGGCCACTCGAGTTAGATTCAATTGACTTCGCCAGCGTGACGTTCATAAATCGTGGCGAGCTCGCCGGAAAAAAGCAGGTAATCCACGAAACGAAGCGCGCTTAAATACGGGAAAATTAATGATTCACGGGGCTAATTCCGGCGCGGTATCCAGCTCGTCGCGGCAACTTAACGAGACGATTAATTAATCGCTTGCATAACGTGGCTCGAAAGTGGCCGCCGGTCTCTCGTCGACAATTTCATCATTTCAACCGGCGGACTTGACAAATAGTACACGAATTTGTTGTCGGTTAACTTCCACATCGTAACCTCTATTGACACATCCGCGAGTTGAAGCCTTAAGCCAATTTATATCGAAAGTGGTTTCTCCGTTTTCGGTTCGGGGATCTAGATAATTTGTGATTAATTAGACATTATAAGCGTTATTGATGGGAACAACGGGGTCGGGGCGACGCCGAGCAAAAGAGTACCCCACGCGCGAGACACAAACGAACGAACGAACGGACGGATGGACGGACAGACGGACGAGCGTTACGGAGATCGGATCAGGAACGGTAGGTGGTCCATCGAGGCTTGCCAGTATCCACTCTCCTTCGTAGACAGAGAGGGAACTTTGGCATCTCCCCGAGAGCTGCCGAGCTCTCCCCCTTCAGGTATCTTCTTCTTCACCTGTTTCCATCTTTCTTCTTCGATCCTTTCCTCTTCGTTCCACCCTTCGACATCGTTCTCCGCGTATCCTTCTTCGACCTCATCTTCCTTCCTCCATCGCGTTCCCCTCTTTCCTTCCTCTGTCTCCTCGCAACCCTCGTCTCCTCTCTCTCTTACCATCATCGGTCACCATAAACCTTTCCTCTTCCACGTAGCACCTTCCCTTCCTCCCAACGCGCCATGGTACACGGAACTTCTCTTCGCCTACCAACACACGACCGATCGACTACCATCGGCGACGCAGCTCGCAGAAAGCGCAACACACGAGCTCTCGAGGGTGATCCTGGCCTGCGCGAGCTTCTTCGTCGACGATCTCTCGCCGGACGGACAGAAAAGAGCAGGACCACCGATCGAATCTCGAACGAACATCTCCCTTTTTTCCTCCCTCCTCGAAGAGATCGTCCGCCGAATCTTGGTCCACGCCGATCCACGATCTTCGAGGCGCGACTCCGGCGTGCGCGAGCGTTCCTCGTCACGAATGCCTCGCGTTCGAGAGGATCCGTCCTGTCCTACTGTGACCCCGCGGGTCGTTACCTCTCGACCGGCCATCCCGGTGGCCCGTTGACGAGACACGACCGCCCCTGGGACGCTGGACGCAACGCGCCGATCAAAAAGACGACCAGGGACGATCGTCGATGCCTGTCCAGCCCGGGCTGGGGCCAGAAGGAGAGGCTGCCGCGATGTTTTCGTGTAATTCGACGTGAAACGACCACCGGTTCGGACAGCTCGTTCTGTGGGTACAGGAGGTTTCATTATCGGAGAGGGAGCTGGTTCAGGCGGTGGTAGATGGTTCGGTTATTAATTCGAGGTTGTTGATTTTGTTCTCGATGTTGCTGGGTTTGGTGGTTTCGATTGTCCAAGGGTGGAAGAGTATTTTGGAGAATATGTGTACCTTTTTCGGTCGTAGAGATTTGTTTCTCGTTTTATATCAATAAATATTCTGCGGTATGCGAATAGTTTTGTAAAATAACTTTAATCACCGATGAAACAGTTTATAGAACAGAGATATCTTCTACCGGAGTTTCTATCAGCAGCCAGAAACCAAGTATTGTAATACAAAAATATATCAGAAGGAGTTATAGAAGGTGAAAAACGAAGTTGGTTGAATGCAAAAAGGCAGATAAGATGTACGAAACATATAACTTGTGGGATAATCCTATTTTAGTAGCAGGGGACGTGTGGAACAATTAAACGCGGTACCAGAAGCAAACCATCGAGGCGAGGAACGACGACCTTCGTATTCGTAACTCGGTAATGAAACTCGACCTCGCGGGATGCATCGAGGAATTCCATTCAGCAGGAATCTCAGCGATGCGCTCACCTTTGAAAGAATCGAACGACGCTTGTCCCGCGGCTATGTCCTCGACCCTGTTTCGCGCCATTTTGTCGTGGCGTACCACTGAAGTCATCGCTAAATAATCAGATTACCAAACGTTTGGACAGATACGTTTAAAAAATATAAAAATAAAACCACGATTGAATAAAGACCACGTATATAATTGTTTCAAAAGTCGATTGGAAGCTCCAGCTGGAATTAATCGACAAAGAGTCGCGACAGATGTTTCGAGGAGCAAAACAAGCGTCAGACTGTCGGATCAGAGAGTCCGCCGATTAGTATTTATTCCATTGGCTTGACCCCCAGTATTTATCTCGATTGAACGACTGCTCGGCTGCTAATACGATAATTCTTATCGGGCGCCTCTTTCGAATGGACGAAAATTGGGCCCAGCGCGCCGACGCCGCCGCGAAATTTCGGCCGCCATTCGCGTTACAACCTCCATCCTTCGTGAACACGATCTTGGTAATCGAGACCGGTCGAGGTCGTGGTATTACTATTTTTAATGCGAAACCCATGGGTCCGCGGTGTAAGCGGACACTGGCAGTTTGCCGTTTGGATATCGAACGTGAAAGCTATCGTTAAGATCACGGAGAAAGGGGCGAGTTCGAAGAAACGTTCAACGTTTTAATTCGTGGTTCATTTTTTTTCGGGGGGAGTTTGACCTTCCGACTTGGGCGAGATCGGGGGAAAATTGGAGTGAAAGCGATGGAAATTCTTGGACTCTGCAGAGTACCGAAATCTTAAACTAAATTTTTTTTAAATACGCGTTGACAGTATTTTAGAAGTTACTAAGGTTCGCGTAATTCGAAAAATTCTACAAAATCAGTAAACCACTGTATTGTTGAGTAACGAAGAAAAATACTTCGAAATTAATAATTTGTTAGGTACCATAAAATAAATCTTCCATATATTAAAAAACTTCTACAATAGCAAAGCCAAAAAAAAGAAAAATCATTACTAATTTTCCCATACTCTATAATTTAACACGCTTACCATCAGCTACTACCACTCGCGACAATAACGAAACATTACCATCATCACGCCTAATCACCCGTCGTATTAATCACTACCTTTCCGCGTATCAAACCACTACGGCGATCCAAGCTTGACTTTAACCTCCCCTTTAACTTTAACTAGAAACTCTCATTTTCCCAAAGTGTCCTGGTGATCGTCGTTAGAACGAGCTCGAGGGGAAAAGGCGGTTCCAGAGTCGACCGTATCCATGTCACAGGTACTACACACGCGCGTATCCGCGTGCACCGATCGCGCTGGATCTCCTCGGCTCGTTTTCCACGTGGATGGACATGAGCATGAATCATCTGGTAGGTGGTTAACCGTTCACACTCGTCGAAGGACGAGAAAAGGTGGCCGCTTTGGAGCTCGCGTGGAAGCAACCGGAGGACAGCTTTCTCATTAGAGACGAGAATAGTCGCTTGAATCTCTGGAATTCCGACGGAGATGTTACGATTATTGGCCGCCGTAGCGGGAAGAGAAAAAAAAGGAAAGAAAACCGGACGATTGATGCGGGAAACTGAAACGAGGACTGGTGTGAGCAAGGTTTCGTGGGAGACACCCAGGTGTCGTCACCTCGAAGGAATTGACGAGCGAAAATATTGCGTTTTGGCGAGTGTGAGGCTGGGTGAGTCACTTTTATCTGATTTTGCAAGAGGACGTTTTGCAACGCGTTACTGACTACGCGATATAAAACGGCCAGAGACCTATGTATGCGCGGGATACTCGAAGCGGAATAGTCAGAGCTATGCTTGAAAGTTGATTTCAACCATTTTAAACCTTTGACTATGAAAAGAGTGCCATCAAATGAACTACAGAATTTCCTTAGGGGTGTTTATATCAACGAATATTATTATATTCTATCAAATTTGATCTATTAAATATTTGAATGTTCTTAAATAAATTACAAGTACCTGAATAACGTCTCTAGTTAATCTACCACAAAAATATAGTTTTCTCCAAGATGGGAACGTGGAATCCACGAAGCCAACGAGAAAATATCGCAAGACATTGTCTCTTCGACGAACATGTTTCGCGTCTGGTGGCCGGAATTCATCAGGGTAGATGGCACGGTTATTGGCTGCAACGAGGGAAACAAGAAACGGATGGAACAAAAAGGCAATCGACGGAACAAGTCGGTCCACGACGAAGAGGGGTCACGCCTGTTGGCACGAGCTGTCTCAAGACTACCTCCTTCACGCAGGACTTCGTAATTATCCATGGATCGTATCGATCGACTCGTCCTCTCTGTTTCGAGATCGACGTTTTTCCATCGATTTTCTGCTTTTCTTTGGATGCAAAATTTTTTTCCCTCCCCCTCCACCAAGTTGGTCCTCGATCGACTGTTTCACAATCGACTCGATTCCCACCTTCTTCAGACGCTACGTGACCGTTCGGTCTGCAGTTCCTGCTCGACAGCTACATGTCGTCTGTCTTTAGCTGGCTTCGTGGTAATTACGGGGGGACGTTGAACCTCTGTCGCGAGGCTACGTGCGCCAAAAGTGCCGATTGTCTTCTTGGATTTACGTGTGACGACGCTCGTCAGTCGATCGGGAGTAAACTGGACTGACATATTGATGTTCTAGGCACGATCGAGGAGAACAAAGTAGCAGCGACTGTATCGTAAAAGGAAATTTCAATCTATTCCATTTAATAGGTTCCATAGTAAGAAAATTAAGAATTTTTTCAGAAATTTAGTACCGGGTGAAGAAGTTGCATCAGGATACTTAATTATAAAAAAATATATGAGCAACCGATTGCTAAATAGCACCTTTTACGCGATGCTATAAAAAATCTCGCAACGAATTAATTTATTCGTTAAGAGAAATATTAATACCTTAAGCATCAATTTTACAACGAGAAGAGACCAAACTGAGAACCACTGTTTGCAACACTGCACGTTAGCCAGCGACGTTGGTAGATCCTTAATGAGGCGTCGATTAGATCGGCCCGATATCGAGGATCCGGAGGATCCACGAAGCATCGCGATGACGAATCGTGAAACACGACCTGGAGGATCTCTTTGCGACGCAAAACGACCACACGAAACCCCTTCCTCCTTCGAGACCTAACTCAGATCTCGTTCTGACTCGATCGAGACAAAAGTTGTCCCTTCTCGGTCCCATAAAACCGTCGGTCCGCGTATATCGAAATCTCTATGCGATTAGTTCGCTGAAACAGGACCTGAAGCGATCGGATAGCCAGAATCAAACGTGACAGATCATTAATTGCATTTATTGGAACCGGCGATCGAGAGATCACTCCCGAGGCGTGGGTCCTCGAGGATGAAACTTGGAGGAGGTCGGCTGAGGTCGACGATGGAACTGGTGGAAAAGAAAAGGACGGCGATGAAAGAGAAAAAGGAAGGAGGATCTCGAGGCCTCGAATCGGCCGGACCCGGTTTTCGTTCGGCAGCTTTTACGAGTCCGATCGCGGCGTTATTAGTAGGACGCTTTGTGGTACCTGTGTTCACTGCGGTCGATGGTTCGCGTTTACAGGTGCACGTTATTCGAGATAGTCTTTACACGATGATTTGAATAAATTAGACAATGCCAGCGTGGAGGGGAGGAAACGGGTTTCACCGGTGAACGTTGAGATTGATCTTCGAAGTTTCTCTTCATTACGCTCTGCATTCGATTAACCGACGATGGAACTGCTTGGAAACGTTACGGAGCATAGGAAACGCGTTAATCGAACCGGATGGTAATGAGAATGCATTAAATACAAAAGAATGAGCAAATGAAACGCGAACTGTTTCAATAATACAAACTTGAAAACGTCAAACGCTCTTTGAGCCATCTTAGTAGAATCGAAGAATAATAAAACCGAAAGGATAATAAAATAACAAAAATACAGGAAGTTTAATCGTAATGCAAAGTACAGTTGCTGGTCATTTACAGAGGGTCCCCTTCGCTCGATTCCATTCGATCGCGGTTACTGTTATTGACATAACAGACGTACGGCCACGGGATGTCGGCGCGGCTTCGATTCGATTTCGAGGGCAAATCGACGGCCGGACTGGAAGATTGCCTCCCGAAGTAACGGGAACCCACTCGTCAATACTCTGCAACCGTTCCATCGATGGCCGAGTAATTGGCGTCGTAAAGAAGCTCGCGCGAAACGCGCCTCGAAAAAGAACCCTCCCAACAGATGGGAGAGAGAGATTCGTGATAAAACAGCGTGATCTCCTCTACCATGAGACGACGCGGTGTCCTCCTCGTTTGCGGATTAGTGGACAGGAAGAAACGGCCCGGATTTCGATCGGCGAGTTCTCACGAGGTCGTTTCAATGGACGCTGCTGGCACGTCGACACGGAGGAACGATCGGAACGGGTGTAAAACACCATGGCAAGAACGTAGTCGGAGGAATTATAACTGTCTTGAAAATCGACTCGGCAAAATCGTAATTTCCGCTCAATATCGGATGCGTGAAGAATAAGGAAAGTTTCTTCTTATTTTTAATTGGGAGAAAAGTATGTTGTGTCTGAATATGAGATTGTCATAAATGAGCATAAATGAGAATCGATAAAAGAAAACAGAAAATTCTCTCAGTAAAAGTACCTAAAACTAAGTTTTAAATAAACGACGACTTAAATAAGCTTCGAAGAACATCGATCAATTAAATAAAATAATTCAAAGAATACCAACACTTCTGTAACTCATTCTTATTTCTCGTTACACGAATTAAGTAAATCAGAACTATGTAAAGATAAGTATCCGTGTCATCGCTCATTACCCCCTCTTCGTCACCTAACATTCCAACCTCGCCAAAGAATTAAAAGAAAAAAAAAAAAAAAAAAA
>SMSQ01025954.1:453032-481377 GCA_019453375.1 Ctenoplectra terminalis
AAACGACGACTTAAATAAGCTTCGAAGAACATCGATCAATTAAATAAAATAATTCAAAGAATACCAACACTTCTGTAACTCATTCTTATTTCTCGTTACACGAATTAAGTAAATCAGAACTATGTAAAGATAAGTATCCGTGTCATCGCTCATTACCCCCTCTTCGTCACCTAACATTCCAACCTCGCCAAAGAATTAAAAGAAAAAAAAAAAAAAAAAAAAGAAGAAAACGTAAGACGAAAAGAAAAACGCGACAAAACGAAGATCCACAGAGTATCCCTGCGGTAATATTACTCACGGAGACCCGGAGGAAAAGGTGTTTTAAATAAACGTTCGGGGCAGCGTATCGGATACACCTCTACCTGTACCAACCTGTACCTACCTGTCTGACTGGCCGACGTTCGGTGCCGGGGCCCAAGAGCCAACGTACGCCGGTATCTGCGCTAGAATCGTAAAGGCACGAGTTTTACGAGCCGTCCCGTGAAATTAATACACGTGTCTCGCATTCTCTCGAATTCGGTGCCGATTATATAGCCAGGCCTAACCCGAGTCCACTCCTCGCAAGACGTTCCTCTTCCCTGGCTTTTATTTATTTTCCAGTTTCGGGTTACCTACTCCCCTTGTCGTGGTCGCTGCTAATTGATCGCCGGCTAATCCGAAATGCAACAGGCCAGGCCGCTCATTACCGTAATGAACAATAAAAGAGGACCGTGCCGCGTAATGAGCCACGTCTTGCTGTCCGGTCCCCTTCGGTGCAAAAGGGGTTTCGAGGCGGAGACGCCGAAGAAGAGGGTGGAACGGGGGCACGTTGGTAGGCGACTTCCAATGTCGACCGGTTGAATAAATGAGCCGCTGATGTGGGTTCTTGCCACTGTGTCGGGAACGCGCACGTTAGAGAAGTTAAGTTTCATAGAAGAGGAAAATCAAAACAAATCGAGAGGGAATGCAAATGCTTGGTTTTGATGGAATTGAAGAAGAAGGAAGACGGGGGGAACCATCGTTATCTCAGAATCAGTGAAAACGAAGTGGTCTTAACCATTTGATCCGAGACGAGAATAAATGAAATACCTTTGATCAATGTTTCTTGATCAGAAGTAAGAAGATAGCAGTATCGAAAAAATGGAGACTTGTTAAGATACGTCAACTTGAATTAATAATATTTTTTGATAACTCTAACACCTTCGAAAACATTTAATTTGTACGCTTTATACGCATCACCCTGTATATCACATTTGTAATGTACACCATAATTCGTGTAATTTGTGTACCGATCAACGACACCTTGCACACGTCCGTATCAAGGAAGAGCCACTATCTGTACACAAAAAGACCGTTGCTCGATCCGGTGCAACAAATTTCACGCGAAAGTTTATCGCGAACGCGTTACATTTCTCGTGACCGTTTATCTCGGAGATGGATATTAACGTAATTAGAAAGTATGACGGAAATCGCGATAATGTATAGACATAACGAGCGTTCGTTACTCGAAAGCCGTACGACTCGTAATAACCAGGTAATAATAATTTGTATAATTTACATGCTTATTATTAGCGGCCAATTATGAATACTATATGTACACGAGGATGTTCGTAATTTATGTACAACGATACCGTTTTCGAGCCTTCGTTCCGAGTCGAGGAAAGAAGAAGAACAAGAGAAAGGAAGGTATTTTTACGTAACGAGCCGATTACCGACTCGTGAACGTGGCCGTGCCGGATCGTTTCGTTAATTTTCGATCGCCGATCGTTTTATATCGAGCAGCTCGACACGACGACCTGCAGACGTAGGGAAAGGGTACCGCGGAGATTTTCTGCGCTATCTCGAGGGGGCCTCGATGGACTTTTATTGCCGTCAGATCGAGAACAGATAAAACAGTTTCCGAACCCTTTGTTAATCCCGCTGACCGATGATTTTGTAACGAGAACGATCGTAGGCGTAACCGAGCCGATCGATGCCCGTAATTGTCTGGGACGCGGAATGTTCCGATGGTTGTTGCAACTTTTCCAGCTAACAGATACCGGACCTGGACCGATGACGAAATTGATTCAAGCGTAAGATTCTTTGTGCTGTTGTGAATCTTCGCGTTGCGAAATATCGATCGGGAATATATTGATTATTAAGCGAGAAACAGATAAGTTGGAACGATATTTTATCTCGGTTGAAGTGGAGAAAAATGGGAGCAGCATTAGCAAAGTTGTCGAACGCGCGGAAGTGTTTCGTAAGTCCTGTAATATGTGTCACGAGACGTCACAATGTGCCAACGATAAAGCGTACGTCAAGCACGACGGTGAACGTGGAATCTTAAGGTTGCATTTACAGAGCTAAATTTATGTGAAATTTGTCCAAGGATATTAATACGCGATATTAAAAATCTTTAAACTGTGAGAGTCTGCGTTGGCGGTACGATATTGGTGTGATTTATAAATTGTCGTAAAAATTTTCACAAGTTTCCAATTAAAATGAAAAGAAAAAAAAAAATAGATCCCGAAATAAAAGAAAGAAAAATTTTCATCTGGTCGTTTCAATCGACTTCACTCGCAGTTTACCGTAATTCATTCCAACGGTGTAAACAGGCCTTAAGAATCACGTTGAAAGACAATGGCCAGATATATTTCAGGAAATGCAAAATGCTCGCACAGCTTTCCTCGAAGACAGAGTGAGAGATTAAAAAGAGGCGTGTGGCGCAACGAATTATCAGATGCGCGCTACCCGGCTTCCGTCTTTTTAAATTCGCGTGTTTTCTTCGCGATTAATTCCCAAGATTTAATGTGTTGGATATAAATAGCAACAACTGCCAGGAAGTAAGATAACAACGGGAGTGGTCTTCATAAAAGTGAAAAACGTGTAAACCTGAAGTTATCTCCGCGATGTTCTGGCATCTTCTGCCGAAGTCTAATACCGAACGTACATCATTCTTGAGGAACTTGGAATTAAGGAGATAAGGGGTCAGCACGATACGATGTCGTAAAATTTGGTTCGTAATAACACGTCGAGGAATAGCAGCGAATAAAGGAACCCTGCTCACATTTCCATCTAATCGTTTCATCAATCCATTCCCAGCATTCTTACAGCCACCAAAATATCTCCTTACCTTCACCCTTAAACGAAACACTTCATTTTTATCCCTTTATCCAACCTGTCCTCGAACATATGTCAGCATTTAATGCTAACTACGATCATCCTCCTGTAACACTTCTCATAAACCGTGTAAGCTGCTCGTTAACCCCATTACGGCATGGATAGACGAATAAAGCGATCTCCCTGCTAGAAGCTGATAATTCCTCCGTAGATACGAATGCTCGAGCTTAGCTTGGTGAATATTAAACCGATACGGATAACCAGATAGGGGTATAATGACGAAGCTGGCTCGTTTGAGCCAACTACGTACGCGTCTATTCGAGGATGCTAACTAAGATGGTATCTGAGGACCCCCACTGGGCCCCCATGATGTATCGATCCTATATGCCCCTGTCTCAACCCCATCGGTATTCGCTCCACCACGAACCACTTTTGGTTCGCTCAAATTCTCGGTCCTGCTGTCGATGGAACAGTTATACCAACACCGGAGGTGCAGGTTTCGGAAAGGTTTGACGGAGAGTCGGAGACGAATCTGGAATTTGGAAGCGGGTCAACGCGTCTTGAACTACCATCTACGGGACTCTGATCCGATGAGAGATTGACTGATCGATGGGTGACGGGTCGGATGATATCGGAGGAAGATAAAGCTGGAATGGCGGCCTGGTTGCGAGTGCAACGGTTCTGGAGAACCATTCAGGGATAGTGAATGATTAATGAGGAAGAGGACAGAGGGAATCTGCGACGTTTAGAGAGACTCGAACGAAGAGGGAACAAATTTGAAGTCATAAAGCGTCTACATCCTGTTCAATAGTCTCAGGATCGTATAAAATAGCAGATGATGTTTGAAAGTAGCTTCGAACAATCAAAAGCTTACCTAAAAATACAGTATTTTTTATACGATGGGCTAATATTAAACGAAATAACATTTCTTAATATCCTTCATCGGTTAATCTAATTTTTAACCAAATTTGCAGTAACCGTAACAACTGTTCTAAGACTTCAGAGCAGAGTGTATACATAAAAGATCCCGATAATTAATGAGGGAGCTTCAAAAGGGGTAAAAAGTAAACGAAAAAGACCCGATTGTAAATCAGACCTGAATCATCTCGAAGAATGATCTACATGCTCCATGTTCTTTAAGGGGTCCCTTTAAAACCTCCGGAGGGAGTCACGCATGATCGGACTCGTTAATGGCGCGTTAATGGCCGCGTTTCTTCTACTTCTAAATTATATCAGCGACGAGAGTCACGATTGCGTTGCGTTCTATCGTCCCGTCGGTGGTCCACGATCCCCGGAACACGTGAGACAGCGTGACACGATGAATTTGTCACGGGTTTGGGTCACGCTACGTGCCTCAGACTACTTGCTTCGTCTTTTTTCGCTTGTGGCTCACTGCGACTCGTCTTTTCTCACCTCGACTACCCACCGTGAGCACGTGCGATAAGTTTCTCAAATCTAACCACTTTTTATCATCCTCGTGGAAAATATTAAGCTGAAATTCACCCGTGAAACTGTGAACTTAGAACGGGTTTGATTAGAGACCACGGATAGCCTGAGGAAAGCTTTAACCTCTGATGATGCCTTTTTTTTTGCGAACATTAAGAGTCAATCTTGGCTACGTGAGTACCGTATGGGTACCGAAGTTATTCCAGGAGTCATGTATTTTTCTTTTTTAAAAATAGCTGAAACAAAGAATATCCTTTAAAAGAAATATATATTTTTTTTCAATTTTCTATAATAGTTTTCTATTTATCTGCTGATTCTTCGACTTCTCTTTCGAGAAACAACTTAATACAGGATAACATTTGTCGTTCTTTTCTATGACATCAAATCACCACTCGCGGAACCAATTTGGAAAGTTGAAGATACACGAGGATCACTGAGAGGATATTGAAAATCGAAACGACACAATTCGAACTTAATGACCCATGGAATCGTTCAGACACGATTCCATTTCCTACTTTTGACCGGCAATTAACAGTTCCTCTCGAGTGTGCTTCTTGTTCCTATCTTGTCTTCCGCTGTCGAGCACTAAATTACAATCACCGATGCCAAACAGGAGTGTGTCGGTATTAATCCGATATTTAAATCCAGTTTCAGCGAACCGACCGCGTAAACATTTTACAGAAGCGCCTCCAATTTGCTCCTATTACATTCCATATACCTATGAACACTCGTAGCTACGTTCAACCGACCGCAAACTCTTCCATCCAGAACACTTGGTATCGCTACAGACTTCCGTGGGACTCGATATTTTACGCGTTAATAGCAGCATAGCTTCTAGACACAGTGTCTTTACCATATTTTAGACTTTATACCATTCTACGGGATCGGTACATCGTTTCATCTTGGCGTTTATCGCGAAAGACGACGTTAACTCGTCCAATATCCGCGAATTTATTTAAACGAATCACAAAGACACGACGTCGATTAATGGGAACGGGAAGTTGCCGACAGAAATCGGGATATACACGCTCCGAGTCGATCGTCTGGTCAAAAGAAGCGTTAAATCAAGCTTGCTAAGGATCGTCACGGTTTGTGGATCGCGTTGAACGGCTCGAAAATCGTTCCTCGGCCTCGGTGCTTCTTCGACCACGAGAAGGTGGACCGAACTCGTGCCAGGCGGGGTGGGGTACCATCGATCCTGGGGACGGGTGCGAAAAACGCGGCGAAAAAGAAACTCTGGACGGGAGGACATCGAGGATGATGGAAACTCGATACAAAGGGGACTCGGTTGCGAGCAAGGGCATGCGCGAATCCGCGTCTAATCACGAGTTTAACGCTTTTTATAGCGTCCACGGACCTTCTTTCACCGGAGTCGATCGTTTTCCCACAGTCAGCAAGCTGAGCTAGAATCGTGGCGGCTCTTATCGCTTTTTCGTCTGCTGCCCCCTTCTTCTTCCTCTACGTGTGTTTACGATCAAATCGATCGTTCCACTTTACAGGATTTCGCGGCAAACCACCGAAACAGTGTTGTTCACCGGGAGAGAAAGACACCAAAATGGATTCGTTGTCATTGGAAGAACAAGAATAAGAGATTAGCTCTTATTCAACTATTGTGAAATTTATGGAACAAAACTGTAACAACTTTGCCTTTCTTTTTTTATCGATGGCTGACAAGTATTGGATTTTACTGGAGCATCATTAGAAGAAATTATTAAATCAACTGATAAAAAAAGTTTGAGGGTACTAAGACGGTGCTGCCTAGATTTTATTCCTGAGTAAACCGCACTTCCTCTACTCTAGCCTATTATTTTTTACTCGAAGAACGGTGTTAAAAAAAAAGAGAAATGGTTTATTAGATACGTTGACCTCTTTATAAATCCTGTCTCATAAAATATTATAAAAATAACACGTACATCCTACTTACAGCGGTCTTCTAGAGCGATTGAAAATGGGACTTTCTGCTAGATCGATATCCCAGTTACGCTGACAGGTTTGTTTCAAAGGAAAGTTGGTTCGACAGTAATGATCGGATTATGTAGCTCCATTATAGCTACGTAATTGAAAGGTTACAGTATCATTCACTTCACACCCTTCACGCTACTAATTAAAACTTAAAGCTGTCGTGTAATTGAAACCATTGATTAAATTGTATCACAATCCGAACAGACAAGAATTAGATCCAAGACAAGAATCAATTATAGTAGCTTGTCGAACGTTCGGTAGCAAGTTTGCTTGGATCTCTCCTAGAATACGCACAACCAGTCAAACGTCACGTACCTAATAATTATCACCATCATACGCGTTCCGATCGCTCGATACACTATCCTTGTTGTCGTTGGTATCGTATAATTAAGAGCGGAGAGTCGTTGTTCCCGGTATTGTTCGATAAAAATCGATCGGTTCGCGGTTGCTAGAGTCAACGATCGCATTATTATCGAGTCGATCGCAAACAATCCCTTGCTTTTTCTCTGGGATCTGCTTTTCTTGCTCGCATTCATTCGTCCGCATGATCGATCCCGCGCCACCTCGATTTTGTTGTCAACGCGTGGAAACGGATACTGGAACGATCGACCTGTTTTCGGTTATGTAAGTCCACCTTGATCTTTATTATCCTGACACTTTTAAATCGTATTATAAATTCCTTTTTTTCTCATGTGAGCATAGATAATTTAAGATATAGGAACAGAGATGAACGAATTAGTTGTGATTCGCGTCGGTCGAATAAATCGATGGAAATTGTGAATTGTGAACGATGAAAAGCTATCGGAACGTCAGAAAAAGGCCGCGAAGAATAAGTGGAGCGTGAAAGAACGAACAAATGATGTTACTAAATATTCCGGATAAAAAGAAAATTTGTATATTCGTAAGAAACCACGCGAACTTATTGGACAACCTAATAGATTCATTGGGGATGCGCTGGCTGCGAAAACAGCAACGTTAAGGATCTAGAGTTCCACGAAGATCCACGGCCGCATGGATCGAGGATAGCCGCGTCTAAATCGTAGGATACGGCGGCTGAAATTTTATGCGATCGCGTGATCGCGCCTCCTCCACGTTTTCACGAGTCCTGACTCGAATGCAACGGAACGGCAGGCTTCCTTATCGTTATTAGAATTACCATTTTGCGCGAGTTACCCGGAGAACTTTGTTCCTAATACTTTTAATCCTGTTTCGAGTATATTTTATGCTGTACCGCATTTTCTTTTTTAACGATTTAAAAATATTTCCGATGTATTCGAAACGTGATGTAAGTAATAGATCGAAAACATTAGAGTTTATACTCGAAGAAGAAAAGTACTAGAACATACTCTCTAAATACTTAAATACATAGCAACTAAAAAAACGTTTCAATCAGCGTAGAAATTTACTTTTGCTAAAAGTTCAACTCATCTGTAGGAAAGAACGTTTCACAGCGAACAAGAAAGGAAGAGTACCAAAGACAGCAGCAGGCAGAGTCGGAAGTTAAACAGCCAATGCAATCATTCTCCATAGTTCTTAAGCGTTACCAACACGGAAAAAGTTCTCGTACCGATCACCGTATCACGTTTATAGACACCGGGCCACGTGAACGTATTGTAGTCAAGTACACGTTGAAGAGGACCACGGGCTGTGTAACACATAAAACGGGCGCATAAACGAGATGCTATCGGAGTTGGAGGAGGTTCCGCGTAATCTATCCAATTATCGTTCAATCAGAGCTATATCCGTGGCTGTCGGGATCCCCAGCCACCGGAGAGAGTTTGCTGGGTGGATGAGCAACAGGGGTATCTATAAAAGAGGTTCCTATCGAAAACTCTGTTCAAGAGAGAATACTAGGAGTCGTTTCTATTCTTTGCGGAATTGTTGGAGAAAAATCTCAACTTAGCCAACACAGGATATTTTGATACCGAGTCGATGGCTCGTCACAAGTTCATTACCTTGTCTTTAAAACGTACACAGGACGTCCCCGAACTATCCGAGTTTCCATGTTCCATCCACTTCGCCGCGTTCAAGTTTTCTACCCAACAATATCGGCTAGTCGCCATCTACTTATCAGCGATTTATTAGTTATCGAACACAGAACCGCTTGCTTCTTCATCGGGTTCGATTCACAATATGCTTTCGCAGGGTGGGGTCACCGAAGGTTGCGCAACTCGTGGCTATTGCGCGGCGGTGCTGCCTTCCACACGATTGCCACTTTAAGTGCGCCATAATGGCAGTGGGCTCGCTAAGAAGAACGCGATCTTAAGAAACGGCTCACGGTGCCTCAGCAGGGCTCGCTGTCCGTCTCGGTTTCGCTCGCTCTCTCGTGAGACTGGCTGTCTCGATCGCTCAGGGCCCCGCGGATGCGAATCGCCGTTGGGCCTTTCACTGGGGCCTGCGGGCTACGGGTCGCGACCTCAACGTGGTCCACTCCCTCTTCCCTTCCCTCCTCCTGTTCTTTCCACTCTTACCTCCTTCGCCTGCTTCACTTCTCTCCATCTTTCTCCCTCTTTCTTCCTCTATCTTTCCTCCTTTTCTTTTTCTCCAAACATTTTTACCCCCCTTCTCTCTTACCTTTGTGCTTTACCTAACCCGGCTCCCTTTGCCTACTCGCTCTTCTCCAGCTTCACTTCGGCGTCTCGTTGCCTCTCCTCGCGTCCCAGCTGTCGGGATCCCCGCGGTCGTCTATTCTTAGTCACTCTCGTTAGGCGAACCAATGGTGACCAATGGGAGTTCCCGATGGTTTAACTTCCCCACTGGATAGATGCATCTCGGATCGACAGCCGGGGATAGATTTGGGTTATCGCCGCTTCGGTATGCCCGATCGGAGGTTGACGCCGCGGAAAGGAACGGGTTCCTGGGAACATACGGAGGATGATACTCTTTATGCGCTCGATGGCGGCATAGGTTCGCGACGTTCCCGCGAGAAGAAGCGGCTTGCCCTGATTTTCGAAGCGAGCGCATACATACATCGAGCGGCTCGTGATCACGACCTCCGCGATCGGAAGAGCTTAATCATGCAGGAACGTGTAGCAGCGTATACGCGACGAGTGGTATAACTCCGCGGAGAGAAGAATCGTTCGTTCGGCCACGGAGGAATCGGTTATCCGGGCAAGCCACTTAATTTCTCCTGACTACGATTAACCTGCGTTCTACTTCTATTTAGTAACCGGAATTTAATCGCGTGTTCATCGGCCAACGCACGAGGGTTACGTGAATTTCTCGGCTACCGACTTTACTCTTGCCTCGTCGCGGATAACTCGTTCGCGGCGAACATTCGTTGCTGTAATTAACTTCCTGCGAACCGAGTACAAGAATTCATGCATTACTGTAGGATACAATTTTCGTCACAGGGTTTCATACTTTTTTTCAAACATTTTTTCTAACAAATATTTCGAGAATCGTCGTGCAATTCGACGAAGCGTTCGTCGATGAACTCCGTTATCGTCGCGTAACGAGCTTGAAAATTCGCGAGGATGAACTTCAGCTGTAAGCCAGCCAGACCGCAATTTGTTCAAATAATCCGAACGCATCGGATATATTAATTTCACGCGGCTGAAGGGTACCGCGGTAATTTTCAAATTACAAGTTGCCCGCAGGCGAAGTTACAGGCTGTGGTCGTTCGGGCACCAGCCTTTAAGACATTGTCTAAATAATAGTCTAATGGATAAGGTATTCCAGGGCTGAACCACGGCTGGTGGAGACGCATCCAAGACTCGCAGCATTGTGGTTGAGCTCGCAACGATAGTCTATATTCCCTTACGACTAGTTTCATTCCCCTTTAAAGTGTTTTAGAGGTTCTAGAAGTGGGTGCTCGGCCGTTTTCTCCGGCAAACTGCCTCGTCTCTGGATCCCAGCTTGCACTTCACTGGCCGTGGAACGGTCGTTGCTAACCCGGTTCTTGAAGATTCATCCCGTGTGTCTCGTGCCGACGTGGCCGCCGCTCTTATGGTTCCTGGTAACGATCTTTTCCGATAGCTTACACGATTTAAACGCGAGCTGCACGTGCATACACGGTCCGGTGCAGCCGCATAATTTTCTGAACATATTTACGCGAGGAACTTGAGCGATCATCCAACGGAAGTCCTTGGCTTCTGAAGCAGAAAAAAGGATACGAAGGGTTAATCTCGTTGCACGATCCGTGGAATTGATCCGGTGATCAGAAAAATTCATAACGCGAGGAAGCTCGAGAATCACAAGTTTCGAGAGTCATAAGAATTGACACGGTTGTCGCTGGTGAAGCAAATAATGATGCTCTTTCGAAGGTACGAAAAGAAACTCGAAGCCCCTCCATTGAAGAAGCACGGTAACGACGAGTGGAGATCGTAACAGTTATCTTCCAGGAATCAATTGGATCAAGGTGGTAAAAAGCGTCTTGTGGTATCGAATGACGCTAACCTGCCCAAAAGAAATTCAAATATTTTCTATTCGCTATTTTTTGCTTTGAACAGTTACTTCGATGCGATTTTCCTTGTCCTAGACAGTAAAACCTGACGATGTAGCATCGTACTACGATCACAATGTTTTCTCAAGTACGATTTTGAAATTTTCCAATAAAATTAATCGTTCAATTTTACAGATTCTACGGGAAAGAGAAATTCGTAGAGTTCGTTCATCCTTGTGTCCCCAACGGTGGTACAAAGTTTCACCTTGGAGGCGAGGCTGGTCGAATTGACCTTCAAATGAAAACTGCCCCGTTCATTTCGTCGATAACTCTTTCCGTGCGTTCCGACGAAAACGATTGTTACACGTCCTGGTTAACCGGGGCCACGAAAGACCATCGTAAAATAAACGTCAAGCCTAACGCAATTACCCTCCCGTCTCTCGAACGCTATAGCAGCTGTCGTCACGAGCCACGGCGTTGCTCATTAATTCTGTTAATTTGTGGCGCAACCGAATGAGAATCTGGAAGCGTTATCTCAGGCTGAATATATCCCACGTGTGTCATAGCGTTGCTCTCTCTACGATTCCTGCGTATGAATGGAACGGGAGAAGGGAAGAACGATGCTGTGAATTGCGCAACGATATCTCACCCTTTTCACTGTTCTTTTTCTTTTTTCCTCCATATTTCGTCAAGGATTACCATACAATAGCGTGCACAGGAGAACACCGCGAATCGTAGTAACGGGTTCACGTTTATGACGTTGAACAGTGTCAAGCGGTAAATAATAGGCTGCTAATTTGTGGCGGCCATCTGACGCGCGGCTTAACGCGTTTACTTACGGTTTCCGGCGAGCAAGAAATCGCGCCGTCCGATAATCATCTGCAATGTTATCTGCCTTACGATCACAGACCGTGTCCCCTGTCCGATACGGCTAAATTAGTTCTGGGAACGCGATTACCCGGCACCATGCAAATTGAAATAACGCGAATCGTTACGCCCTCTAAGCGTGTGTGTGCACGGTGCGCGATTTCTCCGGTTAACATTATTTTCGTCGTCAATTACGCTCGTGTGCCAGTTAGGAGAAGTAATTTTAGCGCCGATTAAACAATTATGATAAGAAGAGGTACGCGCGATGGTTGTTGAAATTAAAATTAATTTTTAATTCGATTCACGGTAAATTGTACCTGTTCGAAACAAAGGAACCGCTCAAACGTACGAAAGATTGATGAACGTATCGAGAGAATAAAATGCACGACATTAATCCTACGGCTTTTAATAACCTAATAAGATAGCTGGTAGCAACGATAACGACCATCCACCGATCGCGCAGGAAAAGGATCTCGAGGAACCACCTACGGCTCTTTCATCGTGGTAAAGACACGCAGCAGAACAAATTGGGGCCCGCCGGGTTGTTTGACAAATTTCGTCTAGCGCCACGGGGGAGTGCCTTCTAATATCCTCCTGGTTGATTCTTCCTTGTTCTTCGGCATCTCCTGTCCCCCTCTCGCCTTGTTCCCTGCTCTGTTGGAGCACAGTTGGTCTGCCGCCGCTGGCCATCCTTTAGTATTCGTTGCACGACCACTTTTCTCCTGCTCTATGAACAGGTCCGTGTGTTCTGCCTCAACATGTGTGTCCTTGCATCTACATGTGCACGAGCGCGCGGGCGAGCATGCTCGAGGAACTTTCGTACTGGAGCGTGCAGTGCACACTGGCACGATAGGTGGTAGGACGAGGAGGATGAGGCCTTCCTTGGTTCTGAAGAAGGTACCGCTATCGCCCTCTGACCTCTCGAGGCGAGCGAACGAGACCTCCTTCCACTGGCACCGGTAATTTTGCCTTCGGTCCTAGCTTCCTGGTGCTACCCAGATCTAGATCATCGAAAATCGGAGACGAGGGTCCCTGGTCTCGCGAACCTGGCTCTTCGCGCTCAGGACGAGTGCATCGGATCGACCCGATCGGCCAGACTCCCTTGACGAGCTTGCACACGATATTCCGATCACCAGACAGATCCGGAGAGCCGATAGTCTACTTCTGCCATTTTCTTCTTATTGCTGTTAAGATGGAATACCTAAGGAGAGAGTTCTATTAGATAACGCTTGAAATCAATACACCAACGACACATGCACGGGAAGTAATGGTCTGTCGGTCTTAATGAACGGTAGAACCATGAATGGACGGTTACTTGGAAAACGGAAATCGGACAGCAGAACCGTGAGGCGGTTCGCGGACTTTTCTCCGTGGGAATAGAACATTTACAAAGTGTGGTGGAGCAGGAGCACTCGCATTCCGAGGTAAATAGCGAGCGAGCCGGCCGGTGCAACAAAAACATCGGACGTTAGGCGAATTCGAGATGAGAAACCGTTCCTTTCGAGAGAGAGAATTATTCAAATTGCCGATGAACCCGCCAGTCGGAACAGTGTTCCGCGGCGAGCACTGTAACAAGTACGTAGAAGCGGTGCGCGCGCGCGCGTCCAAGAACAACTGGAAACGAGGAGCTCCGCAGGAAATAATGTCGTGGGATTGTTTCGCGCGCTATCAAGGTTTCACCGAGCTGCTTCGAGGCCACGCGTCCCCTTGGATGCTGAGGAAACGAATTTTCTGTTCAGTATTGTAGGGCGAACGAAGGTTTCGTGGTTTATAAATCGGATACGTGAATGTGAACGATAATCGTTGAGGAATAACTGTGCAATTCGCTTAAAGATTAAACAGTTGAGCGATTTCGTTACAATTTTGGCCTATAATTTGGATCTTTTGGATGGGTTACCTTGATTTGCTTCAATTCTATGGATCGTTTCAAAGAAATTGGTAACAGTGACCAAAACTATCGAGTATTTTCCAAAATACCGTAATACAAAGCGTTTTCTTGTCGAAAATAATTGCAATACGCTGACTAACTAATCCTGCTTACTAAGTGCTAAATATATACAAAACTTTCTTACAATATTGGGGTCAGAAAACGATGTTCTCGAGGATAACGCTGACTCGTTTGCGTGTACACGCTCATCACGGATTAGCTCGATGACTAATCCCGATACCGGACGTCGGGACAAGGGTAACCACTTTCGAGCAATACCGAAATAACGGTTATCGGCGAGAAGGCAAATTAACCTGGCCGGCTTCGAGACCGCTACCATGGAAAAAATCGCAAATCACAATGGTCGATCCTTAAGCGGCCGTGCGGCATTTAATTTTACTCGGGCTCGTCGTTTTCGCCATATAATTCCGATCGACGATACCGAGCCGCGAACAAAAGCGATCCTGCGAATATCTTGGGTAAATAGCAGGCGTGCGCGTCCTCCGGTTTCCACTACGATTTAACGGGAGTTAATACTGTAACAAGGACAACGATCGTATATAATTTCTTCATCGAGTTTAGAATATGATGGTATATATTAGAAAATTACGAAATTCAAATATAATTCCTTACGCTTTTTGTATAATTTATCTTGGATTAAGATTTCAAATCGAGTAGATAATTATTTTGTGAGGTAATTGGTAATTCTTTACCGATTTATACTACCGAACCGTAAAATCGGTTTTTAAATCGACCCAATTAATTATTGAATTTATATATCGGCCAAGTGTATTCCCTTCGACCGATGGAATATTACACGAAGCACCGTTTTTCAACACTTCGTATATCTTCCTTTTCGTTACAATATTAAACACAATTTTTATAAAAAAACAAAAAGTATCGACACTAGAACCCATAAGAATTTTAATACCGTTCTAAAAAGCAGCACGAAAATTAATAACCGTAGCGCAATTAAAAGCGAAGAACATCAAGCGTCCAGTTCTCGGCCTAACAAGGCTCCTTTCGAGACTAAATACGATCAAATTAGTGTCCACTCGGTTCGGTATTTATTTCCGGTCATCCGGATGCCGGTAACCATTCGCGCGGACTGCGGACCATTTGGATTCTCAGGCGAGTCGGCAAGAAACGGCTCCCAATCCTGTCCGGAAAGTGATCATCTTTGCCTCGAGTCGCACGATTAAGGACGCCATTCCCCGTCTCCCTGGTCTCGCGACCGGAGCAAAGAAGCTTCAAAAACGGGCCGGCCGAGTGTCATCGTTGCCAGGTAGAAGATAAAATCGGCCAATCTACACACAGGTCTCTTTCCCTGTTTCTGCCTCTCTGTCTTTCAAGGGTGAGTCGATAAAAGGCGCTTTATACGAACGTTACACCGTCGACGTGGTCGGGGACAGTGAAGAAAAGGGTAGCGACAAGAGGGAAAAAGAGGACGAACGCGGCACCCGGTGGTAGAAAGAGAGAAAGAGACGTTCGTTCGTTTTAATCGCTAATCGCCAATTACCTGAAGCGTCCCGCGCCCGAAACCCCCAGAAGCATTTTAACGAGCCGCCGTGTCGCCCGGTCCGGAATTTTACTTCTGCCTGGTCGGCTTCCAGAGCGTCCTCCGAACCAGGGGCCACAGCGTTCACGATATCTCTTCTCTGTCCGCTTCGCTTTACAAGCCTGCTCTTCCTTTTCCATTCGACCGAGTCGACCCTTTCCGGCTGTCTCGCTCTTTATGTAGGATTCGTGCTTTCTTCGCGTGTGTGCGTGCGCGCGCCCGTACCAATTAGCGCATACTTGGGCCCTCGGTGTTCGGCTGACCAACGTTGGCCCCGTCGGCCGCTTTCGGTGGCCAGAGTCCGAAGTAGAAACCGCGGCCACGGAATGGGACGAATCGTTCCAAGGTCACCATTTCATGCTTCGTTTAGGCATATCTTCGAACGTCCTAGCATCCACGAAGAAAGAAACTGTAACAAAAACTGTGGTTAGAAGTTGTAGCGTGGACAATGCGTCTGTACGAGAATAAGCAGCGATTAGTCACGGGTTAACGAGAAAGAATCGAGTCACAGTGAAAGAGCTACCTGGGATTATGCAGTGTTTCGGATGGACTCGACGACACCGAGTAGCGGGATTATCGAGGCGGATGGTGGAAAAAAGGGACGGATTTGCGACGAGACTTTCCTTCAGATTTTAGTAACGGTTCTGGCAGCCTGTTCCGCGGCACAGGATTAAGTATACACCACTGTGGGAGCTAAGTAATAACTGCCAATAGAATTAGAGACGTCGAACGGTCGCGTATGCTAGATGGGATGTACGTGACTGTACGTGACTGTACGTTCAAGCGATTTTTATCGGTGGATCGATGATGGGATATCTATAGACACGGAAGCGTGGTATAGGAAGAGTCGTCTCGTACCGGTGTTTAGATTCTCCTTTGAGAAAATTATCGTAGAAGATAGTCTACCTAGGTGTTAACTCGATGACGTTGAAAAGTTTTTTAAAATAACTATAAATATACACTTGAGCCCGTCAAAGTTGTCAATCACGCGTCATGCTCGAGATTCGATTGTCACGCACTCGACGTGTCATTTTCAATTTGTGTTCTGAACCTCTAAAAATTGCACGTGTCAAAAGTCTAATATATAAAACTACCCTTTTATTGGCCTCCAATCGATACCTATCACCTTTGACATCATCCAGCTCCGAGATGTCCTGCTTCGGTGGTCGCGACGAGCAAATATACATGGTCGAAATGCTGATCCACAAGTTGACGCTTACACGGAACAAGATCAAAGATATCGGTGAATTTCCAGTCGCTGTGAAGATCAAATTCCTCGACTTCCCCGTGTTCGAGATCACACGGGAGGACTTCTACTCGTTGAAACTGCCGCCCCCTACCGAGGATGGTACCTTTCACTTCATGATAGGCAGAAGTTGCCTGTTCGTGAAGCAACCCAAGGAACTGGTAAGGGAATTGCAGTCCACCATGATAAAGGCCGGCGTATTTCGTGTCGGGGACACGTATCCCATCGCAGAGACCGAGATCACTCTGCCTGGTTGCCTGTGCGACCAAGTAGCGATGGCTCAAAACGACCCCGAGAATCTGCCGAAGCCGTTTATGGTGAAAGGTAGCTTCAACCTGCTCGATCCTGGAGAGAATCCATCGGGAACGTTGGAAATGGAAATGCGACTGCTGTGCTTTGGCCGATCGATCATGACCCACTACGAGTTGCATCCCAAATTCTTCGCTTTCAGGAACAAGGGACAGGAAAGGGATTTCTGCGTCAGACGCCTGGTACCACCTAGCTATCATCCGGATGGCGTTGCCAAGGATGTCTCCGAGTATCCGGACAGAACGACATTGGACGAGCTGAAAGGAAAGATAAAAGAAAGAGTATCGCGAAAGGGAAGAAGAAAAGGGAAAAGGGGAAAGGGAAAAAGGAGAGGCAAAAAGTGACTTGTGATTTTCAAAGAATTATTTATACCATGATTACCTGGTATAAAAAGTATGTTGCTGAATTCTGGTAGTATAGATTGCTATGGCAACCACATGTGATACATTCGATATAAAATTAACCGACTGAAAGCATCGGCGTGGTTAGGTTCGCACACTTATTGGCCATAAAACGACCACAAAATTAATGGCGCGTTTCGGCTAAGCTTGTCTTTAAAATTCCTTGAGAGTTAACGATTCTACTCTAAATTCTTGTGAAACGAATACCGAACGGGACGGAGCGAGAAATGGCTTTGAAAAAGAGGACATCGAAGTCGAAAGGAGAGCAGCTTTACATGCTCGAGGTGTTCATCGATCGATTGATTTTAAATAACAAAATAACGGATGTTAACGTTAAAGATTTACTCGTCTGCGTGAGATTCACCAATTTGCCAGAGTACGAGATACATGTTCCCGAAATTGAAGAAGTTAATAATCAAGATTACGAATCGTTCAGAAATTCGAACAATTCTAAATTTGGAAAATCGTGTTTATTTGCTAAAACACCTAGCTGTCTTATCAGAGCCATTAGATGGTCGCCTATGTACTTAGAATTATACCGTGAAGATGGTACTTCCTCGAAGAAAAATCGTTCCTTTTTGGGTACAGCAAAAATTTCTTTGCCTAGCTGTATGTGCACACGAGTAGTTTCTACGCAAAATAAAACCGATGGGTTATCCACACCGTGTGTAGTCAATGATTCATTCGATCTAACCGATCCTAATGGGGAAGTATCCGGTAATATAACTGTAGTTCTAAGATTATCGTGTTTCGGAAGCTCCATCATCAAACAATTTTCTCTGAGCGGAAAATCCTTTATGCTGGAGGATTCGCCGCTTCAGAAGTATCTGTGTCCTTATACTTCCGCAGAAAGTTCAACCGATAAAAAGGATTCAAAGGATAATGATAATTCCAACAAACCGTTACTTAAGCGACCAGTTTCTCCTCCACGTATTTCTATGAACGATCCTGCTTTCAAGACATTGACCACAGCTGAAAAGCTCAACGATCCAAAGTACCGGAAATTGGTCTATACAGCCTATCCCGATGAACCGACTTGTCCCTGCTTGCCCACCGATCGATCGAAGCATCCCATGGAATGTCGCTCGGGCTGCACTCGTCCTTGCTGCATGAAACTAAGAAATCCCAATATTTTATCCACGCAAGGGAACAGATGCGCGGAGGACACATTAGCCAATACCTACTGCGTGAACAATTTCCTGTCCGGGCTGAATACTTTGAAACAGGATTCTCCGTGCGGTAAACCAACCAGGTTGAGAGGCGGTGGAGACATAGAGCAGATTTACGCGGACCCAACCAGCTTCAGATGGACCGATTACGATACCGATCATACCCGGGGTGACGAGAAAAATAACAAAGAAACTCGATTAGAAGGTGGTGGAGAGGAGAAAGGTATGACAAGCTGCAGTTGTTCCGGTGGTCCGGTTCTAGTTCCGCCACGAAAATCGTCATCCAAGGATCACGACGTGATAGCCATCTTCGATGCTTGTGCGTCTCGTGCAACGTCCACTGGAGCGAAGCCCGGTTGCATTTGTCCCGGAAAGGACCCAAAATGGCCCCGAGGTGCCGCTAAATGTACGAATCAACCTTGTATGGGAATAGATTGTTTGATTCGAGCTTTCAAGGATGCACAGGATTTCGTGGATTCTATTGGGAAAGTGCCAGGGTTACCAGGACTGGGTTTGATGGACCCATCGGAGAGTCCCTACTTTGGCAGAGACCTAGACAAAGACTATGTGCCCCAGGAACGGCCACCGGAGAAGAGGAAGGCGCTGGCTGGAATTGCGCCAGCGGTAGCAGGAACATCGGCTCCCACTTGCACCGCTCCGTGCAGCATTCAAATAGACAAACCCGTTGACGATGTTCGTTCTCATGTTGCCCATTACACGCCTCCGATTCCTCGGGGAGTAACAGTGCCGCCTCGGTTGGGAATCGTTCGCGAGGCCATACCTGTTTTACCAGAGGCCGGCTCAACAATCGTGTCTGCAAAACACAGGAAGAAAGAGGAAAAGAAAGACGAGAAAACGGACAAGCAGAAGGAGCTCGATGCCACATCCTCGGCGCTGATGGACGCGGAGGTGGGTCCTTGCGGTGAACCGAGATGCAAATCGCGGCGAAAAAAGCCCATGGACAATGGTAGCGCGACCCAGAGCACCACTCGTCTCTCCTCGAAGACGCGGACCCGTGTGAAGCGTGCTGCTAGCCGGAAATCTCGTCGGAAGGGAAAGAAGGGATCCAGAGCTGGTTCGAAGCGTCGTAGTCCGAAGTCAGGTGGTAATCTGCAAAAAGATACATTTGGTAACAGGCAACGGGAAATTAAAGGTTTAAGTCCGCAATCTGAAAAAACTGATTACAGAGGAAACGGACGAGGAAGATATTTAGGACCCGGTGGCGATCGCATACCAACCTCGCAACAGTCGATCCCGGTCAGCAGGCGGGTAATGCGATACGTCTACTTCCTTGGCGATTACTATCCTGGAACCAACTTTGGTCACAGAAACTGCATCGAAGTGCGTATGAGGGTTCCGGCTAACATGGGCTGGTTATGGAACATAGAATCCACGGCGTGCAACTTGAAGCCACGAATTGGTTGGAAACCCGGCGCCATTGGTCGTTACCTGTACGAAATGCTGCAAGATGCCAAGGAAAATTCTTTTGCTATGGAGGAAGCCGAATATGAAGCATCAGAGAGAGCTGGAACTGAACGTGGAAAAACGGGAACTGATCGTGGAAGAGCCACTCGTGGAAGAGCCGATCGTGGAAGAGGCGATCGTGGTAGAATCGAACGTGGAAGAACCGATCGTGGAAGAGGCGATAGAGGAAGAATGACCGAACGCGCGAGATCGGCACCTTCTCGGCAAAAGGGTGGCTTGAGACAGCAACGATCGGGAAGAACTATGAGTTACCAGTCGATGCAGAAACAATCAAAGATGGAGGGCGAAGAAGAAGGACCCGAAGCTCCGCCAACTTTGCACATTCACAGAAAAGATGGCACCTATTACGTGACCATGTATCCCATTAGGCAGGAAACATCTACGGAACCTCGTTTGTCCGAACCGATGAAACCACTGCAGTTTAAGATCGTGAAGAACAAAGATGACGCTTCTGTCGCGTCCAGCTCGACGGCGTCCGACATGGAGATCGAATTCTCTCCACCAGCAGCGGTCAGCAGGTATCGCAAAAAGCCTGATGTTATTCACGTCGATACCCAAGTTCGTCAGCAGGAGATTATAGACGCCTACAAAGCGGAAGAGCTTAAGAAGAAGAGTAGAAGAGGCAGGAGGGAGAAAAAGATGTCGAAAAAAATGTCGAGAATTTCGATTAAAAAATAAAAGTACCTCCAATGATACAGTGGAGCTTGAAAGATACGATTGCCACATTATTCCGGTACAAAACAGGTGGAAATTTCTGAGAAACGTCAGAGGATGTCACCGAGAAACATAACGCTTTCGTTTGCTAAGGAAAAACTTTTTTCTCTCTTTATCTGATAGATAGCGAAATGGTTTACGTATATTTCGAATAAAATATGGTTCCTAATGCGCGTTCGAAGCTGCGCGTTGTAGGCTGCGCGTTTAAGTTTCACGTTGGGCGCGTCATCTGCAGGTGCTCGCTGCGCATGTTCGTCGAAACGTTACCGACAGGAGTTAAACAGTTGAATCGCGTCGAATATCAGTTTTCATAGCCCATAACAAATGGATGTCAAGGCACGAGAAAAGCAAAATGAGAATATACGAGAAAGAATGCTCGATGTGCAACAGCTACGCATTGCAGAATGTCCATTGGATTCACCTTGGATCAGACCCGTTCGGATACATTACCAACAAGATGGCGAACGCAAGGACTGGGACGTTGTAAGGGCGCACGATGGTGTGAGTATAATTATCTTCAACACCAGCCGAAAGAAGCTCGTGTTCGTCCGGCAATTTCGTCCTGCGTTCTTTTACACATTCCTTCCTGAGAAACACGGGCCAGTGGATCTTAAAGAATATCCACCGACATTGGGTTTGACCTTGGAACTTTGCGCCGGTATCGTGGACAAGGACAAACCACTTGTCGAAATAGCCAGGGATGAAGTAAGGGAAGAATGTGGATACGAAGCACCAGCGGAGGCGCTTAAATATGTCATTACGTTCAGGTGTGTCAATGGCAAAGTAATAGTTTATTGAAGTATTAAAATCTTTCTATGTAAGTTGTGAAATAAAAAGAAAATGTCAATGTTTTGTCTTATGATATTGTATAAAAGTAATAAGTGAAATTTCACTGTATCGTTTTTTGGTCAAATCTTTTTGTTCCGTCCTTGTATGAAGCGTCATTAAAAAAAATAATAAACACGATTATGATTTGTAATTTGTCATGTTTGGTTATGGGTTTATTGTAGGTACGTGTCCACTTCCGTCTGCAAACATACGCTCTTCTATGCAGAAGTAACAGATGATATGCATATACATCCTGGTAAGCTTCTTTATATACATATTTTGTTTCGATATTGCTCCGTTTTTAAAATTATGTTTCATGTTAACGTTAAGGATAATGATATAGACGATATAAATGAAGTAACGATGCTCGATAAATTATTTAAAAAAAAGTCCTACGTTTCTTCAATTTGAATAATTCGTCAAATTAAAGGAGGGGGCGCAGCATCCGAAGGGGAACTAATCGAAGTGGTGGAACTAACCATCCCAGAAGTAAAAGAATACATCAGTTCTGAGGAAGTTCAAAGTCCCCCGTGTTTACTTTATGGTATAACCTGGTTTTTAGCTAACAAACCTGAACATTGTTGTTAACTTAAAATTAAATACCTTCCGAAGCTGTTAAACAAATAGTATTATTAATCGGATTCTAAATAAAAGGATTTTCCTTTAACTGAGTTTATTTACAAATAACGTGTATGTACATAAGTGAATGTAAAAGAGATGTATGGTTAAGACTGGATGAATTTACATAAACTAACATCGAGTTAATGCTCAGCCTCGTCTTTTGTGAATTGAGAACTAACCCAAGCAAGACCCCATTTTAAATTAGTTAATAGAAATTTTAATGCCTTGGTCCACTGTTCTTCCGAATTAAACTGAATTCTACGACAGAAAATATGGAATAGATATTTAAAATAGGTTTCGTTAGAAAAAAAAAAAAAAAAAAACGTAGTTAATATAAACAGTACTTGATGGAATAAGAGTTGCCTGTTGCAGAATCTTCTATTTTTCCACGATCCATCCTATACGGAAGACAGAATCCACTGTCTCCTTTTTCTACCTGTTCCTTAAATTGTTGTAAACAGTCCAGGAATGCTACCATTGCTGCGTCAAACTTGGTGTCCCATAAAAATTTAAAACCTCCGCTTCCATACAGCGGAAGTTCTCTGTGTTGGTCTAAAGCTTCGATATAACTATGATTACCAAATGGCACTAGACGAAAACGTTTAAACGTAAGATTCATTTTTCTAGCAAGAGCTGTCAGCAGTAATGTAGTTTGTCCCCAAGCAGCATTTATTTCGCTCCAGTCTACCGGTGCGCTTGGCAATCTGCCTAACCGGAATGAATTTATAGTTCCAAAATGCCCTGAGTGCCAAATATGAAATGTAGCATTGAAAACATTTGTTTTCTTCAGTCTTTCTAGTTGTGAAGCAGCATATGCTAACTGGCACTCCAAACTAAACAAATTGTCAGCAGTATTAATGAAAATGAAGCGTAAATGATACATTTAAAGCAAAAAAATGTCATTATTACCTACGGTACTCATCTTCTGCTAGTATAAGATCTCTTTTGTGTTTTGAGTATTCCTTCCAATACCTTTCCTCTTCGCTTTGCAATCTTTCCCTTTCTCTCTCTTGTTGAGCTATGGCATTTCTAGTCGCAATTTCTTCCTTTCTCAATGCTTCTAGTTCCCTTATCATTCTTTCTTCTTCTGACTTTACATCTTGTAATTCTTTTGCAAGAGTTTCCATTTCTACATCTTCATTATCCTGTTGTTGCTGCTCTATTTCTAATTTTTTTAGGTATTCATTGTAATCCGACCATTCTCCTTCGGTCATTCTTAATTGTTGATCCATTAATGATAAAAGACTATCCGTACACTCGTCGCACAGTGGATGATCGGCGGAACTACTACTACTAAGAATATCGAACAATGTTGCTCGTACCTTGAACAAATAAATTACATTAATATTCCTTATGGATTAATTGAGAATAACACTGCGAGTACCTTTAAATGATGACTGAGACTTTCTGTTTCCCCAGAATCTCCAACTAACATGAAACCGTTAGTTCCGTTTGCGGATTCGGTTAATTTAAATGGTGGTACTAAATGTTCCATACTACCACTTTGGGGGTCCATCTCACCCACCACTTGTTGTTGGATGGGAACTGTTACAAAAAATTATTTATATTATCGTTTCTTATATAAATGATATTATTAATAATTTATGCTTTAGTAGAAGTTCGATAATTTGTTAAAATAATTAAAAGAATAAATATAATAATTTCTAAAATATAAATAGACCGCCAAAAATCGTAATATAGCGTAATTAAAAAAGGCATCAAGCGTACGCGAGAGATAGGAAAAAGTATTGATTGTATTTTACACACCATGTTAAGAGGAAAAGGTGTTATCTCAGTCTGTGAGATACAAAATAAATAATATTCCTTGCAAAATCATGTAGTTCGAAATAGAAATTACCTACGTGAAAGTTCTGCTAGCGTGTGTTCCCCGAGATGATAAAAACTTGGATCTAGTTTCAGTGGTTGTAGACATCGTTGACACGTAAAAATCACATTACTTTTCATATCAACCATTTTGACGTTCACCTACCGAAGAATAACTTCAGCTCTCGACGAACTCGTACGCCACACTATTTATAAATACGCATTTGACGCTTGTAAGACAGGGTCAGCTGATTTTACTTTTACAATGTTCCGCGAGACGGCGTCCGTAGTCTAATTTATTTTTCTCTATTTGTTTCATGGGATTTACGTTTTTCAGATCAAATTTAAACCAAAAAAAACACACACACACGCAGAAAAAAAATTGTGAAATAAAAATTATAAAAAGAAGCAGGAAGAAATTAGTTGGTACAAATTACACGTTAACGGATCAAACACCTTCTACTATACATACGTATTGCAGCGAATGAATTTTTAAAAAAGGTAATATCTGTCAGAATTTTTTATATTTTTATCTTACCATTGCATAAAACAAAGTTAACAATTCTAGTCAAAAAATATACACGTATATAATTTATGGAACTTTTAAGTTATCAGGTTCGCCAACATTTCCAAGATTGATCTAAAAGTTTCTATTCAGAAGAAGACGCGTGCGTCATCTACCGGTGGTGTGTAAAAAAAGAGTGCTTGAATTTAAAAAATTCAAATTACACAACCATAGACAAAATGTAAGATAGATGTAACAACGAATACGATTTTGTATTACACAGGTACGAAGCTCACGAGCCTATTTATTATTTTAACGTCACTTCTAACGTTATTGATTCGATGCAAAATATAATTACACGTTGTAATTTTCCAGGTACCGTTCCTGATAGCAAAGTCACAGACGAGACACAGGATAGACCTAACATCTTATGGAACTTCGTGTCCCATGTTCTGAAATACCGACCGTGTAAAAAAATCAAGTGTTTCGTTGTGCCCTCTACGAGTTGAAGCGGCGAGTTTAGTTTTCTGCTCTTGTTATATTTCCCCGAGGATAACAGGAGCATAGAATCGTTGTAGAAGCACAGACGAGGTACAGAATAGAGATACAGATACCCTGTCTGTGGTGCTGATTTTCCACCAGGTCGGTATTTCAGTCCACGTGACACGAAGTTCAATAATACGCTTAGTCTTGCCATTGATAATTGTATAAAATGAAGTACCGACCATTTTTGTACCCTATAATTATAAAATCGTACGAATTTTACATTACATTGGGATAAAAAAGAAAGGTAGAAATAGAGTAATCATTTAGTTGAATATAGTAACCAAAGATGGCTCGAAACGTTTCCCTGATAGGTGCTGCACTCTGCCACCCTTACTCTTCAATTTTTGTTCGCGGTTTCTCGTTCGTCGCGGGCTCAAAATTTCGTTCTCTTTTTGTGATATCCTCTCGTCATAAATCATAATTAAATCTCTACTGTACACCAGTTGCAGCAAGTAATTAAATTAAGCGTTCATCTCGTATCATTTTTTAAATACCATGTCTTATCACGATGCATTGCTTTAGGTTTTCGTATCGTCGTCAGAATCAGCCAGGAAAGATTTTCGACCGCCATGTTTGAATTCTGTAACCTCGATTTTCGGTGAGTTATGTTCATTCGATCAATTTTACTATTTATCGCTGTAACGATACACTTGCGTGATCTTTCTTGCAATTGTAACGCGAGTAGATGCATCGATGCGTTCAAAGTAATGTTATCGTCTTGCTAAAAGTACCTATGTCATATTTCTGGTACGTGCATAAGTATGAGGAAGTACGAATCAACAGGTAGCTTCTCTGCTACGTCAGCCGCCCCAACTATATAACTTTAAGTTTCGCGGGCATTCATCATCGCAGCCCATTAACTTGCGCCATAACAATCGGCGTTTCCTTAGACGCAATTACAGTAAACTTTCGTGTAGCTTTAGGAAACCGCGTACGGTTCTCTAATAACAGCAACGACCCTCCGCAGCCATCTTGTCTACTGGATACAATGAATTATTATGCAAGTGTTTCGTTAGTTTCCTCTTCCATCATGATAGCTTGAGTGGCGCGACGAATCGCTGACTCAGCTGTGTCAATCATTTCGGTTGCGTTAATTTCTGTGGCTGCTTTCATACGAACCGCATAATAGGCAATTTAAGATTACACAGGCACCTGTAACCTGTGTATTATATCCAAGTATAAGGTGTAGCATTTATCGAAATAGTTATGTACATGTACATGTACATGAAATTGTTGCATTATGAGAGAAGATTAAATTTTATGAATCGTTTGAATCTATTAACCGATAGTTTCTTAATCGTATACGTATTTTATGCGAGAAATTAAAGATTGTAATATTGCATTTTTTAACTCGTTCAGAATCACGCGCCTAAATTATTTATATTAAAGAAAAATTATATTATTTTATTCATTAAAAAAATAAAAAAGAAAAAATTATTACTCTTTGAAACGAAACGTGCAAATAATACATAGTTCTGAACGAGTTAACGCAAATGTATATTGAACGATGATACTTGGGTAAATGAATTATCATGTAAAAATATCGACAATCCGGACGAGTTAACAAGTAAAGCGATCGATCATTTTCACGCTAAGAACTATTCTTCGGAAAGAATGTGACAACGCATACGAATAGACTTTTCCGATAATCTTTGCATTACCATGCAAAAATCGATACGCATCGGCCATGCATGTTGAAGCCGCATTAGAAACACTATAGCGTGTCACGAGCGTGGCATCGGGGAATAAATGAAGTTACATAACACGATGGAATAAATGTGCATATCGATAGCACGTCCAGTGTACCTATTTGCATCCGCGCGCGCACGTGGAGCGTTTAAACTTCTCGGAGTTCCGCGGCGCGATTAAAAACGAATGGTAACCAATTACGAGGGAATGCAATTGCGACTATCTCCCGAAGCAACGATCGTTAGCTCCGATACTTCCCAGATCCGTTCCTCGACATTGATAATTGCCAGTCGGCCAATTATCATTTGTATCTCCGTCAGAGTTCGAGCAAACCTGTTCGAAAGTATTATCCCGGTTGAAATTCAACCATGGTCGTTGGTTGTTGGAACGGTATGTACGCCAACCAACGATTCCCTTAACGTGCAAGATAATGAGGTCCACTCGCGATTCCGGTTATCGTTGTCCGGTATCTTAGAAGTCCTCTGGGAGCAAAGAGGAACCGACGTTCGCGTAAAAAGACGCGCAACGTCCTTGCCTGACGGTTTGCAACCTTGTCGCGGGCCTGCTTACCCGTTTGCTTACGCGATTACCCGTGTCATCGACGAGCTTACAGGGCGCGATCGACTTGGTGTATGTGCACGCTCGTATAGGTGTATCGTGGGTCCGCTGTGTGCGCAGCGGCGTGTCGTGGAGCGTGGGTGACTGGAGAGGGTGCTGCCGACGAAGGAGATCCTTGTAGGAAAGAGACGGACAAACTGGACGGAGTGACCTAGAGGGGGAAAGACGACGAGAAAGACTAGAGGATAGAAGGAGAAGGTTGAAGAGAGACAGCGAGACGTGTAGCATGAAATAAAAGGGGAGGGAGAGAGCAGAGTTGGGGGGAGAGTAGCGTAGGGTGGGCGTCGACCGTTTCGAGCGGAGGAGTGCCGTAGGGGCCGATAGGAGCGAAGAACGTTGAGTTTGAGGCGAGCTGAGTGAAGCGCGGGCGTCACGACGACGTCGGTATCGTGGCTGGCCTCCGCCAATCCGTCCCTCAGCGGCCATGTTGCTCGTGTACCTGGGGCGGAGCGCCACGGTCTCTGTCTTTTTACGCTCACGGAGCTTCTCTTCCGCTCCATTGCTCGCCTCCTTCGCGACGACGCGCGTCCTCGACTTCTTGTCGTTTCTATTCCCTTTTTTTTTCCAGTTCTTTGTTTTTTTTTTTTTTCCTTCCGCTTCTCCTTCTCCCTCCTCTATCCGGTTCACGTACCTTGTTCTTCTTGTTCGCGCTCGCGTTACACTTCTTGCCATCGCGCTTCTTTGTAGCTACTCTTTCTGCTCGGCCACCTTCTTCGGGGGTAGGCGATGGCGCACCCGCACCGCACCTGTGACCGGTGACGTAAGACCGCTGGTATCTTGACCGCCAGCCGACCCTTTTCTTCTTTGGTACACGAACAGATCGTGTCACGGTAGCCGAGACCTCGGTGGTTTATGAATCCTCCTAGTCGAGTAAACATCCATCTATTCCTTCCAGTCTTAAATGGTTTCTGAGATAGAGACTGTGCCGGACTCAGTATATTCTACTTCCAACACGTACGATGTTAATTTTGTATCAAACTAATTCAATGTTAGATGCAAATTATAAAAAGAAGTATACAGTAGCATAGAACTGGTATCTATCGGATCCGTATTATCAGTTCTTCGTCTACACCGGATGTTTCATTTGCATTCCGTGTAAGAAGCACTCGGTAGACGTTCTTAATCTAGCTCTCTCAAGTATATTATCCCTCGCAACGTAACGAGCTCT
>SMSQ01025955.1:0-10869 GCA_019453375.1 Ctenoplectra terminalis
CTATGATTTTAAATAACTGTTTCCTATAAAACTTAATTTCTACGACGCATTAAAAAATCTTCGAAATCCCAAATGGTAGCAGCTTTCTGAATAATTGAAATAATTGATTCTGAATAAACCCAATCTTTTTAAAAAAATATTTTCGTCGTAAATTTATAATTGTCAGCTATAAAATATATATAATATAAGATAGAACATCTCAGTCTGCGTAAGGTCGAATCGTCTCGCTCAAAATTACCCAACACGGACGATATTTCACAAAACCACCCCGCATTAATTTCTTTTCGAATACTACGAGAGATCTCCGCGAAACACGCGTTTCGCGTAAGAAATCGAAAAGAAAAACGCGATGCATTTGATCGAGAAGTGACCTATCATTTTACCATCGCGTAATCGGCGCGATGCTCACTAATGAGCGCGACGATAGAGATAAAGGTCGCATTTATAAAATAACGGTGCATAATTTCGAAGCGGGACCGTGATCGCGTAATATCAATTTTACCATGTTATTAAAATTTTAAACGATGATACGAGCCAGCCGCTTCAACGTAAGCAAAATTAAATATGTAATTGGTATTCGTCAGCCTGTATTCGTTCATCCCCTGTATTCTCGCTCCTTTAAGCCCGTATTAATCGAATATCACCTGGCGTCCGCCATTTTTCGAACAGATTTTCCTCTTTTCCCGTAACAAGCTTCAATTAACCGAACTGCGAACACCCGTACGTAGAACGAGATTCCTGGTCTATAATAACCGTCGGAGGAGAAAGAAAAAAAGCAGAAAGAAAAAAAAAAGGAAAAGATAAAAAGATAAAAAGAATAAAGAAATAAAAAAATAAAAAAATAAAAACGTGTGCTGTGAAATAGAATAGCGACGACTGTTGCTCGACCTCGAGGGCAATTTCCCATGGCGTCTTTTCCCGCTGCAACACGAAACGTCTTCCACAAAGCTCCCCTGCTCTTTGTAAAAAGAGTCCTTGTGTCTCCTTACGCGTCGCAATTTCGATGCACCTGGTCGTTCAATTAATTTCGAGGCGAGTTTGCGTAACGCGCGTACAACGTATAATTGCGCTCTGGCCAGGGAGACCCTTTTAATGGCACCGATTACAGTTTAAGAGGTTTTTGCTTGGGACCATTGTCCCTTTCCTTCCTTCTTTATGCTTATTTCCCTCGGCCATTGTATGCAGATAACACCTGGGAATAAAGGGAATGACCTTAACCGATCCAACTTCGTTGTCGCGAATATATCTAATTTCGGAAATGAACATCGGTGAACGAGATGGCCGGTGTGGACGGTCGCCGGAAGATTGCTCGAGTCGCTGTTCGCGTATCAGCATGTTTTATTGTTAACAACCTTGTGTTTTGATTGTATCGCGAGTTAATTATTAAGTTTGTTAGCTCAGGACAGATCGGTGAAAAGTGATTAGGGGATAGGAATCTTCTTTGGCTCGGTACGGTGGGAAAGTAGGGCAGGAAGCGATAAGCTACGACGAGAGTTAATGTGATTCCTAATTTTCTATAATTGAGCGCAACGCGGGCAACTTTTCGGCCTAGTTTTAAGCTTCAACTTGGAGCGACGTGGGAAACTCACCCTTCCGTCGAAACTATTAAGTCGGTCGTCCCTTACGTCGAATTATGCCACTCTTTTCCGTCATGTAACGGAACGGAACGACCTCTTGCATATGGATGTTCGTTGGTATCAACACATCCTGGAATATTCCGATTTGAATCGTCGACGCGAATCTTCGTTGCTCCATCGGATGGGTCTGTGCAACGAAAACCGTTTTCACCGCAACACGTTTGCCCCGTTTAACCATCTGTAGCCCGAATTTTGTCTGTTTATCGGAGAAAAAATTACGATTGCTTACAGTTTATCGCTTTGGTTTGGAAATTGTTTAAATAATAATTGCTACGGATGGATCGTGACGTCGATAATACAGTAATCAAATTTAGAATAGTGATTTAGAATAAAACAGTGACCACTAGACGAAACAAATTTTTTAAAATATAGATGCATTAATTCGTAACTTTTAAGTCACGCGGCGCCATAGAAGGTTAATGGAGCTATTTTTCTGTAACGCGTTCCCATGGTACCATGGAGGTAACAGAGGCCATCGAAATCGGGACTCGAAAAAGCTAAATATTAAAAAAAAACGCGAATACCGTTGGTATTAATTATTGCACCGACAACACAAACCAGGAATCTTGCTGGGAGGCCGGCTTAAATATTAACAGTGTTCTCAATAAGTGAACAAAGGACAACGATATTACCATACGTGCGGCCTGACTAAAACGCAATAATATCCCCTGTCAAAGGAAACAAAAAGCGAATATTATTCACTAGGTGGTTGAAAATTTATGATACTAGCCAAGCAAATAAGGTAACAGGCGAATATTATTAACATAATTTACATTTGGCCCCTGTGAAAGAGAGACGAGCGTTGCTCGTGAAATGTTTGAATACCGGTCGCAAGAAATAACCGGATAAATATTGATGCGCGTAACCCGTGCAGAGGGCGTATGAAATCTTAGCATTCGATATCTACCAGAAACGAACGAATCGTAACGTCTGGTTAATTTCCATGAATTTTATAATAGAAGTATGGGAAACGTACAGAGGAATCGAGAGATAAGAAGTCGATGTTATTTCCAGATATTAGTAATAAAAACGAGATATTTTCAAGTACCCTAGGCGGGGATAGAAACCGTGAGACTTCCAACTTTAATTACCTCAACTCCTTAGAAAGAAATCACCCTCACGGTCGCGTTTGACGAGGGAAGTTTTATTCCCGGTATCCAGTATCTTCGCTCCTATTCCATCCACAATTGCGCGATAAAGTTATCGCTTTAATTACGACAACTCTTCCGGAGAGGAACTACTTTCAACCGTACGTGCATACCACCTTGAAAGTTGCAATCTAAAATGTCGGCGTAATTTCAGACGGAATCTGTATAGCTAACTTTTTTATTGGCTTTCCGAACAAGAAATTGCCCTGCCTATTTTCTTCGAGTTTTAATCGTAAATGAAATTTATTTTTAACGAGTCAATATTTCTTTTTCTTTTCTTTTTTTTTTAATTTTTTAACGAAGACCGGACATAAAAGAGGGTGCAAGTGCTGGTTTTTATAATATCAAACTTTCTCTTCGTCGATTAATAATACTTCGAGATATCGAAGCAAATGAAATAGAAAATATTATACCGTCCTAATTACAGAAAAGGGTGGTTCTTAAAGCTGCACGAAAGAACCGAAAATGTTTTATCGCCGGTAACCGCACGCTCGTCAATTAAACGCGAAACTACTCTAACGCGAATTACAAATGCAAAAACGTTCTTCTGCCTTAAATACCGTGAAATTCGACCCTTAAACGCGACACAAGTGCGCGACCCGGTCCGGAACAACCGTAATACGCGTTTAATATTCAGCCGAATTTTAGGTAAACTTAACGCAAGCTTAATACTCGCCAGAATTTCCTGTCCGTTTCGGCGGACGTAAAAAGACCAACGCTTGAATAACGCACGATCATTCCGCTGAAGAGATTCCACGGACGTGAATAAAAAGAAACACGAAAATTTCGATTGCTTCTTTTCTTGAAAAGAAACCATTCAGCCAGCTAAATGGAGCTTCTTGATTAATTATCCGTTTGCCGACAACACGGATCGCTTTTGACGACAGCCTCGTCGATCATCTTGCTTTTTTTTTTCTCTCGCCAAACGAACCTATCTCTTGTATATACAATGAGAGTTTCAACGTTCAGACGTTCCGACGAGAAAGATCGTTGAGATATTGTTTGAAGAGACCGAAGATCTTTTCTGCGGATAAATCTGTAGCAGAGACTACGACTACTTATCTCGAGTGTTAGCTGATCAAGGTCGCTGCAAGATGAACCGTGGTGCATCGGGAGAAGGCAAAGAGGATGTACCGTGGCAAGAAGATAGAGGAAGAGCGCGTTACGGTGACTGATACACGCGAAGCTTGGAAACCCTAGTACAGGTTTGGACGACGTATGAGTTTTCATAAAGGCACCATCGCTCACAGGTGGGTTACCATTTTAGTTACTTAACGAGGGATCATTCTGTTAAATATAATACAGTTGATTCTCAAAGAACGTATAATTTAAGGACGCTGAAAGCTAAGGGTGCTGAAAATCCGTGGATTCTTCTGAGCTTCTAAAAAATTAATTACAGTGGTTTATTGTTGACCAGAAACTTTATTTTGTATTAGTATCATGCTGTACAAGATTGTTTCTTTTTAGAGTTGAGTAATATTATTATTGACAATATTTTTTTTCTTTGAATTTATTTGATCGTAAGCGAGAGAAAATGTACCCCTAATTTACGTTAGTTACCGAAGAGGTAACCTTAGAATGGGACGCATGGGGTAAATAAATTACCACATGGCTTTTTACGTCCTCCACTTTTATTGTGATTATAAAAATATTTATAAAAATATTTATAATCACATTTATAATATATATAATTTTCAAATTCTTAACTTACCGATTAATTTACCAAAACACCGATTAAAAATGTGCCGAGATACAACAAGTTACCTCAACGTATCAATCTGGGGTTAAAAATGCCCAAAAAAATGTCTTCGAATAACCAATACCCGTAATCCTTGCTATTAATTTTACCGATCTCTACTTATCCCTGTTAATCATTAACCCTTAGCGCTCCTTTGGCCTCGCTACGGAGACATTCGCAAAACTAAAAATTAAAAACGTTTCGTTTACCAGAGAAAAAAAGGATATTTGTAAAATGAATATAAGCAAGTACTTTCACCAGCAGCAGTAATTTTTTCCTTTTCTTCGGTGATAAAGAATCGTACGGTGTGCAAAGGGTTAAAATATAATAAAACCAAATCTTCGCAACTCGTGGATCTTTAGATCCGATGCAGACAACTTTTCTCTTTAAATTTGGTTTTTAACTTGGGAAACAAAGAAAGATACACGATAGCAGCAAGATCGCAAGAGAAAAGTCGCTCGTCTGCATCGAGCCTTCTCGCGCCGACTTCATCGAACATCCACGATGGATAACATTTGACACGTTCAATTCTTGTCTCATAATCCAGAACGAATAAATTCAACGCGAACAACGTCGACGAAGTCTTCACGGGCCAGAAGCTCGTTCCTAAGTTGTGGCATTTCTAGTTGGCGCAACTAAATCCCCTGCTTTCTCGAGCAACTTCTCCGCTCGCGTGACAGAGTAGACTATGGAGAAATTCGCAACAACTTTGGCGAATTTATTTACGCTGCTAAAATGTCCGCTATACGTATTTCTATGTAAATGGTTGACGCATTAGGCGTGCCACTTTTAATAATATATTAATATTAATGCCGCCGCGTTTACGGTAACGCCGTTTTCCCTCGCTCGGGCGTCGGAACGCCCGACTACTTTATCCGTGCTTCTGTTCGGGAGGCGAACGTAATTTCAGCGTTAATATTCATTTCGAGATTATTGTTGCGGACGAAACTTTGAGTCGCGTGAGTTCAAGTATTCTGAATGTCTCCGGCTCGCAAAGTCGCTTCTTATTCCTAAGTTTCTTACCATGGTATCCGAGGACGGAGGATGGAGTATTTTGATATAATAATTCTCCTGTTTTTTTTTCTCTTCTTTTTTCTTAAATTGTTTATTTTAAGTCGCGTCAACCACTAAGCTGTGTTATTAGCGACTCGGTCCGCAGAGAAATGTTTTTGGAGAACTAAAGTTTATGGTGAAGCTTAGTATTTTTTTTCTTTTTTTAGAAATTTCAATAGTTGCTGTATCTTATTTTTGTTACTTTCTTTTTTTTTTCTTTCGCATACAGTGATCAATATTATAGTATTTCTTTAGTATTTCTTTTTTTTTAGAAATTTCAATAGTTGCTGTATCTTATTTTTGTTAATTTCTTTTCTTTTTCTTTCGCATACAGTGGTCAATGTTATAGTATTTCTTTAGTATTTCTTTTTCTTTTGTTATAGCCATTTCATACAGTGATCAATATTATAGTATTTCTTTAGTATTTCTTTTTCTTTTTTTTTTAGAAATTTCAGTAGTTGCTGTATCTTATTTTTGTTATTTTCTTTTTTTTTTTCTTTCGCATACAGTGGTCAATGTTATAGTATCTCTAACTCTATCTCTAACTCTCACTCTCTAATTCTAACTAAAACTATGTTTCCTCGGCTCTTTCATATTATTTTCCAACTAAAATCCGAACCAATTGGAAACGAGGTTCCATCGCATCGCTGCGGCCGAAAACTTAAGACCTAGGTTTTATCAGGAGTCCCTCTCTCTCTCTCTCACACACACACCAAGACATTCTCCACCCACACTTTTGTAACTGTTTTTTTAATTTTTCTTTCCAAGACTAACTAACTAAGCTAAAAAAAGTTGAGAAGTGAAAAAAATTAAAGATAAATAATTTCCTAAGAATTTCATTCAACATTCCGCGAACCAGGTGGGGTTAAATCGACCCCATCGGTTTTAAAGCTGCTGTATCTTTTTCAAAGATGAAACTTTTAACGGTAGAACTATCGACGAACACTAAACCCACCAAAGCGGTCAAAATGACCGGCTTGTAATTTCTCATAGAAATTCTATTATATAAATTTGCAACGATTACTACGGTAATATAAATTTTCTCGCTTCATAAAAGACCCTTCACCTTGAGGACTAAAATATTCAGAGGGTTCCAGACCGAGTAATTGTACGAACGAATAAAGTTTGTTCTTAATAAATAAGCAGCAGCTACTGTTCGAAGCACTATCAGCACGATAAAATCACGAAGCAGGCATCGATTATCCCCGGACTTGGTTTCTTTGAATTAATACCGATGGGAACCTAGCTGCGTGTACAAATATTTCGTTATCTGCAATTTAATGCACTTCTTGCGTTCAAAGATAAATTATCAGCGACGTTTGTATTAGGTTGATGCGAATCGGATAACTGATCATAGATTATGTCGAATTTTTCTTGCTTCTGGTGAAGATACGGTGGGAACAAGTTATAATTTTTAAACAATTAGTGAAACAATAATTGTTGGAAAGTATTGTGTGCAAATATAAATAGTTGTATCAGCGAACTCGAAGAATATTATTTCGCGATACGAGAAAGACCCTATTTACGCATTTGTGAAAAATTTGAAGGCACAGAAGTACACGGAATGCGCACAATAAAAATCTGTTTAATTATATTCGTAAAACTATGATAAAAATCCAGAGCCTCGTTATAAAATTTCATACATCTCCGTTTTTTTCCATCCTCCTTGTTCCATAAATTTATTTCTAAGAAATTTCAATTCGCAAAGAAAGAAATCACGATTAACCCGTTTTAAAAATTCCATTTATGAAACTAATTTTTTTTCTTTTAAATTATTGCGTTACATCGAGTAAACGAAACAATTCAAAAGAAACTATGAATTTAATATACGTCAGCCTAATATTTTTATTACGACCATCGTCGAACTTGAAATAATTCTAATTGTTTAATCACTAACCGTAAAAATGAACATTTTACGTATCCGTCTACCTGATCCTAAAACTCGTTACATATTGTAAAAAGCGTGTTACCTTTCCCTGGCGTGCACTTGGCAGTTTCTTAACCAGCATACAAAATAAACTTACAAGACTAATAAACGTATAAAGTCACGCTTCACCCTGAGTATTCCAAGTTTCTCACATAAATTAACGAGCTTCTGCAGCCCCCTTTTTCCTGTTCCAAACGAGGAAACTCGTTTCACTGGTGAACATCTTCAGCGACCTTTGACCTTCGTCGTTAACATCATGCTCTCTTTTCGTGGCCGATAAAACGTTGACAAAAGTTTCGACCGCTCTATGAAACGCCGCCACCGCCCACGTCGGCGCGATTTCAGCTTGTTAACTGTGACGACGAAAATTATCCTTCGCGAAAATTATCTTGAAATCAAGAATTTTAATTGAACCGGAGACCTCTGGCGCGAAACACGATAATGCGATTTGAACGAAACTTTCGGAGAACGGAAACCTTTGCGTTCGTTCGTTTCAATTATAGGCGGTTCCTTGGAACGCAATTAATATCAATTAATAACAATTATTTATGGAATGAATATCTGAATGGATGATTCTTGGTTATAAAGATTGCTTGACAGACTGCCGACTTTTATGCGGATTCGTATTATTCAGAATATAATAAAGATCTTGAAACTTTGGTAGAAAATTATTTCATTTACCGGTTATTATAAAAAGCGCTAGAATTATTATTTCATTTACCGGTTATTATAAAAAACATTAGAATTATTATTTAATTTTCCGGTTATTATAAAAAGCATTAGAATTGTTATTTCATTTACCGGTTATTATAAAAAGCATTAGAATTATTATTTCATTTTCCGGTTATTATAAAGAACATTAGAATTATTATTTCATTTACCGGTTATTATAAAAAGCACATTTTGATATTTTTTATATTTTTTCGTATTGCGTGCATTCTGTACAATTTTACAGCTTTAAATTTTTTATTAATATATAAAAATCCACGGTTTATTAATAATACGAGAATGTCCCAAAAAAATATTGCACGCTTGAAAACTTCAGATCATAGAAAAAAAATTTTAGATTAAAATTTAAAATGAAAATTTTAGATCAAAACTTATTGCATACAAGACATTTTAATTTTCTATTTAATTGAGATGCTTCTGTTGAAGATCATATTATCAGAATTAATAGTTGTATTAAATATTTCTCCAGAAATATTCCCCATAATATACACGTATTTATTAAAAATGACTGTAATTTATCTTTTGTTAAAAATCATAAAGTAACACAGAAGTACAGACTCAAACGATGAGAGAATAGATAATTACGTTTCGAGTTGCTTCGTCGATGCAGCTCAACTTCGCAGGCTTTTGTCTTAAAATCGCGAGTTGTTCTCATCGAATATTCCCCTCGCATAAGTATGATCCCTTCAGAAGCGAAGGGTGCTTCCTATATTGTGCAGCACATTGAAACCTTTAAAGCACTAAGTACCTCAATGAACGATGAAGACATTTCAATGAATAATCCTATATTTTGAGCCGAGATATCCTACGAGAACTCGGATCGCGATCTAAATACGCTCTATAAGATTTTCGTGATCTAAAATTTATTTCGTGGTAAATCATTTTTCATGGCGACGCTATGGCGACATAATTTTCTTCGGAGCTTAAATTTTTAATTAAATTCTACATATTCATCGGTTCAAACGCGTCTTTTATTTTAAAATAAAAGTAAACTAACCAAATAAATAAGAAATCCTAAATATTTATAATTCTCCTTCTTTCCAAAAGAACGCTTTAAGTTTTCACAATAGTCCTTTGAAACTTAAAAAAGTTGCAGAGGGTTAATATCGTTCCGAACGTTGCGTGTCACTAAAATTACCTAGCTAATTTTAGCACTTAACCGTTCGGTAACACATTAATGTGTTCTTTCTCTGCTATCGCTAACTTTTCACAAATACGATATATTTTGTAAGTTTCCTGGCTTCTTCCCATTCCCCGAAAATTTTCTTCGAAAATAATATCTTCTACCAGAAGTACATTAATCTTCCTAGATAAAGTACAGCTTCTAGAATACACATAAATACACATTTTTCCGACACTTAAATCTTGCTCCGAAAGAGGTTAATTATTAATAAATCTACAAATATGCGAGAAAAATGTGTTCGATCGTATCGTCTGAAATATACCGCAGCAAAAATTCTAAGCATCTCGCTGCGCTCCAACCATGTTATGAATCCTGGCCACGGTGGTAACAGTGACATCGTAAAGTTTAATAGAAAATTATTATGGCGAGATTAAAGAAACAATATATCTTCCCCCTTTACGTTCTCTCTTAATACTCGTCTTAATATCGTCGATTTGTTTCGAAGAGGAATAGTGGTTACGCTTCTTGCCTTACACGCTATCGGTCACGATTATCTCAACGATTAAACGTCATTTAACTTTTAATTCTACCATCTAGAGATACATCACGGTAATCGCGATTTCATTTCCTGAAAAAGAAGAAAAAAAAAGAAAAAAAAAGAAAAATAAAAGAAAGAAATTTACAAGATTAAGTGGTTTCTTCAGACCCATTTTATCTCACCGTTCCGTTCCTTCCGTTTCTCCCATTCCTTAACTCATTACTCTCGAGCACGCGATTATTTATATTCCAAAACCTACAACCCTCGAAATCAAGCATCTAACCTGGCGAAAAAAATGTTCCAATCCTTTCTCTTGATTATCCCGAACGGCAAAAGGGAACGAAGAGTGCAACGACGATGAGGAAAAACAGGAACGTAGAAAGGAAGAAAGAAAGATTCGTTGATACCGTAGGTTTACAAAGGGACAGAGACAGGTGGAAGAGTAAAAGGATGCATCGGAGAGAGGGAAAAACTTGAGAGGGGAAAAGCAAATGATATAAATTACAGCCAATCCCCTGGATTAAAGTATCCAAAGAACAGTCGCATTTGTTCATGGACCGAAGCGCCGTTCGTCGGACCGGGTACGAAGTGCCTGTGTTTAAACAAGGGATTCTCCCCATCTCGTGCTCCTGCTGTCCGCCCTCAGAGATCCACCGAGAGCTCGACGGCTCTCTGTCTCCCTTTCCATTTCATTTTCCTTCCACTTTTTCCATCCTTGCTTCTCTCCTCCCATTTCTACTCTTTCTGTCTTCTTACTCGATTCCTTTCGCTTTCCTCTCTCTTTTGCCCATTCGCCTTTTTCTTTTCCACTTTTTCTGTCTCTTCTCATTTTTATCCCTATTTTCACTTATTTTCGTTTCCATTTTTTTTTCTCTCCTTTTAGTTATTTCTGTTACCATTTTTTTTTTCAATATTCTTAGTTATTTTCGTTCCCATTTTCTTTTTTTTTTCTATATTCTTAGTTATTTTCGTTCCC
>SMSQ01025955.1:13904-52466 GCA_019453375.1 Ctenoplectra terminalis
TTTTTTTTTTTTTTCTTCCCAGGTAATCCCCTTTTGGAGCGGTAACGTTTGCCGGTATCGAGAGTCTACGTTTTCAGCTGCCATACCGTCGCAGGTAACGTTTTTTAATGGGAGCTCGTTCGCACGAAGCCCCTCTCTGTTGGAGCAGGAAGACTAAACCCGGTGCTCGTGATTCCTTCCTTCCTTTATTCCTTTCCGTTCCTCGTTTCTTTGGCGCGATATATCGCTCAGTTAGATCGAACGCAATCGGGAGAACGTTTTTAGTCTGATACGATTTTGGAGGTTTCCTCGAGTCGAATTGTGAAAAAATTTCTTGATCAAATGCTTCCTAATAGAATTCAGACGAAGTTCGCGTGGATTAATAGCAGGTTTGTGTTTATTTAAAGTGGTAAAATTGAAGTGGAAGGTGAGAATATGATCGGGTCGAAAATGACCCAAGGCAGGGTTAAAGAGGAAATTTAAAAAAATGACTTAACCCTTTGTAGTCCGAATTTCATTTATCAGAGAAAAGAACTATGATGGATCACAGAATCTTACTTTGATTGGAAAATTTTTGAAGTAATAATTGCTGTAGATGGATCCTGGTATAATTATAGTAATGCAGTAACAAAATTGAATGGTACAGTGATAACTGAATGAAATAAATTTTTTTAGGTATAAATACACGAGTATGTAAATTCTTAAGTCACAAGGCGCCATAGAGGGTTAATGAATTAATCGTTCCAATAGAACTTATAATCATTAATCTTGAATTTAAGATTTTAAGTCCGAGATCCAAGTTTGTATCTCTTTGTCGAACATATTTGAGTTAAATCTGTTTCGATTCTACGTCGAATTAAATTATTTTTAAAAAGCAAGAAATTTCAAGCTTCGAACGTACGATTCTACTTCTTACAAAAATTATTTCTCCCGGTTTTAGTTTCAATTTAAAGATCTCCAAAACACAGGAACAAATTTTAGATAGTTAAGAAATGAAAACCAAACGTATCTAAAATATTTAAAATAATACAAAAACCTGTCTTTCAATATGTTTAACAAACACTATTAACTACTAAAACAGCTCAACCTAATAATAAAGAATAAACGCGCGAACTTCAAAAATAATCCAACCGACGAGAGACACCCAGAAGCAAAATGGCTACGATCGAGTAAAGAGAAGATCCAGCAAAGGAACCGCGGAAAGAACCTCGGAAAAAACCTCAAAATAAAACCTCAAAAAATCCATCCCCGGAAACTTTTGCCCGGAACACTCGGTAGCAAATAACGAGCTCTACTTTATGCAAATTCGAAGCATCGGTTGGTCTAAGTGCCGGTTCCTAGAATATTACCGCCTCGTACAGCAGACGGAGCTAGGAACAGAGAAGTCGTTCGAGCCTCTTGTGAAACGGGAGACGTAGATGAGGTCGAGGCTGAATTGCGAGGACAGAGGAGGTAACCCGCGTGACATTCGAGACCCTGTAGCTGGCTGAAAGCGAAGCTCGGAAATTCGGCCTGCTGGCGTGTTCAACAGACGCTCCTCGGCTATTAACGTGCCAGATAATGAACTCGCATTAGCCCTACCCATCCCTCTCGAACGTTTCTCGATTAGGTTCGAACCGACCACGCGAAAATAAAATGACACGGACACGCGTGTGTTGATAAGTTCGAACACGCGTGGGTGTGTTGATGTACGTGAGCAAGGGTGGATGTTGTCTTAAGATCCGGCAGACCGTTCCGTGAAAGAGAACCGCTCAGCGGACCACTCATTAGCATGCTAATAGCTGCGGTGAGAGCAGGTGCTAAATTTCAGGTTTCCAGCTTTCCCGCAAACCATTCTGCTCGCTAATGTCCGAACTCGCGGCTGTTAACTTTCCACCTTTCCGTGACCTAAAACGCGCGACCACGATCTTTCGACGGTTTTTTTTAACCGAGTCGCACCTCCGGTAGGAAAAACGTGGGACACCGTGCACGCTGTTTTTTCGATTAGGGCGGCTCGAGAGAAATTTCGCGTCTTTGGTTGGTTGGGTGTATCCTCCCATCGAAGGGGTTGGGAGAAAAATTGTGATAAGAAGAGCGAGAATTTTGACGAGTTCATAGGGAATTTAAGAGCGTGGAAAAGTGTACGGACTGCGCGTTTGATCGTGACACGAGAGAAGTGTAATTTTTGTAAAGGCTCGCAGGTGTAATAATTTTGTAGGTTAGTGTGATATTTTTTGCCACGCTCTGAATAATGTTTGAAGAAAGACAGAAAATTGAAGGTTTTATGTATCTAACTCTAACCTAGGTCTTCAAGTTTTGTTGGACGACTTTTACTTTAGGAACGATTAATTTAAAGGATTATGTTTAAGTAAGGTAGAATTTTTGAACTTCGAATGGTTAGAAAATATATATAGGTAAGTTTGATATATTGGTTAATCAAAATGACACGAACAACATTTTATGGAAACGTACGGAACGATATAAGCTAACCAATACCGATTCTAGAATAAATATAACAAAAATTAATACCAATCGCCCATTAAACTGCAATTTCTATAGGACAACCAAAATTGCAATATTTCAACCCTCGAATCGTTAAAAAAAAACCTAAATTCATACATAAGTTTAACACACTAAATAATCAAGGAACATCAACAATACTCCATCAACGACCAATTAATCCAACCAATACCAACGATCAGGATGAATGTGATCCAAAAATCAATGCTATCCATTTCATCAACCTCTCCGAGCAACACACAAAAGTGATTTTCAGCGAGAGAAACTGGCGAGGCAGAGCGACTCGTACAGCCTCTGGGTTGGTCCCATCAGTATCTGTCAGGAAAGCAAGACACGTCTTCTGATCTTGGGGACAGAAACACGGTCGTTCTCATCGGTAAACAGACCGAAGGCCCGAAGTTTACTGGCCGTGGCTCGTGACGCTATTAAGGGATACGTCTCTGCGGTAACATCTCTTACCCGATCCCTCTATCGCCATTGGTAACTCCTCTCTGCTCTCGAATCCTTACTCGATTCACTCTCGTCATGCTGACGTTATCGTTTAATGGCGGTTACTTCGTATTCCGCGGCGCGAAGGCCCGTCGAACAGCGGGCGTTCCAGAGCTCGTAGCACTTGCCCGGGAACAAAACGACGATATCGTCGTCAAACATCCGGAACAATCAATTACACGTGCTTCTTTCGCGGTGGTTTGTGTAACCACAACCACCGACTGTCCTCGATTCCAGCGAAATACAAGCCCTTTCAATTCGATCCTGATATTCCGATATTATTAATCCTGGTACAACCCTCCAATCGTTTTCGACTCAATTATTTTCTTGTTCTTTTTTTTCTTTTTATTTGGAGCTTTGTAATTTTAGACAAACGAGAAGAATCGGTTATTCGTATCCGTACTTTTGGGTGAATTTTTTACCTTCGTTTCTCGGAAAGTTAAAAAGATTGTTTTGAATGAAACATGGTTGGTTTTTAGAAACACTATTTTTTGGGTACGTTTAAGTACAGGATTTTTTTATTAGTATATTTTATTACGTTTTGAAGTAAGTTATTATATTTTATTATGTTTTAAGGTAAATTATTATATATTATTATGCTTTATGGTAAATTATTATATTTTATTATGCTTTATGGTAAATTATTATATATTATTATGCTTTAAAGTAAATTATTATATATTATGTTTTAAGGTAAATTATTTAGAGTTCTAAAAGAAGGACTTGTATCGAGCTGTAGATGATTGATATTTCGATGAACATTATCGAGTATCTGTAGTAACTTCAAACCAAAAGATCTTTCATCCAAGTAATAAAAATATTTACGACTTTCACCTATTCTATTCGCAATTACAGCAAATTTCCTCGCTTACAGCCCTCGATCCTCAAAATGAGAAAAATACAAGCTACAAAATTACGAATATGATTCACCCAAAAACGAACACGGTTTCCTTTACACGCGGTTATAAAAAAAATCCCGATTGATAAAAATATTTACGACTTTCACCTATTCTATTCGCAATTACAGTTAATTTTCTCGCTCACAGCCCCCGATCCTCAAAATGAGAAAAATAAAAACTACAAAATTACGAATATAATTCACCCAAAAACGAATTCCCTTTATTCCCTTAAAAAAATCCCGATTGACAAACTCTAATACCCGAAAATGCGAACCTAACCTATCCTCCCCAAGGAACTATGGCGCCAATCCTCCGCAAGCTTAGGTTCAAAACACTTGAACAGATTAATCAGCCAATAATTAACGAAGAACCAAGCATAATCCCATCAAGCTCGTAATAAGCCGCAATTAACCTCCTATTTCCACAAGTATTGTATTTCTCCACGAAAGGGGAGTTCATTTATCGTTGGGGGTTTCGTTTCAGGAAATAGGAAGTTCACCGATACCCGCAACCATACGACTGTACCACGGGCTCCGTTTAACGAACCGTCGATTAACCCGCCGAGGCGAATCGACATTATCTCGAATGAGAGAGGGAAAGGGAAACGAAGTCGTGAGGCAAGTCGAAAATCGCCTTTGGTGCGCGTGCAACACCGGATCCAAGAATTTTCCGTTCTGTTTCGCCCGCTGGAGCCACGGTGGCTTCCGATACGGATTCCAGAAGCCGATGCCTCCGTGTGAGAAATAATCTCGAGTGTCCGAACCACTCTTTCCGTGCCTCGTATCGAACCGCTGTCGAACTTTCATCCTTTGGTTTAAGTAATTAGAGAGAATCGCGTGCCTCGATGCTTTTAACTCGGTCCGCGTGCTACGGTTTGTGACAGAGACGATTACTTTTGTCGAGACTTTAAACAATCGCCGGAGAATTTATTCGAGTAAAAAGCTTAACGTGTGTTTTGCGGGTTCTTGGGTAATTAAAGCACGAATTTCTGTTTTTTTCTTTCTTTTTTCTTTTTCTTTTTCTTTTTCTTTTCGTTACCAACGTTGGTAATCAGTGGTTAGTTGGTTTCTGTTGGAGAATTGATGTCTTTATTACGTTCGATGTTAACCCTTTCGCTACGAAGAGCACATATATATTTTAAAAATTAAGTAATCCGATAAAAGCGTAGACGTTTCTTGTACCATACAATTATTTATATTTTCATTTACTATACCATCTGACATCATTCGCTAAACAATACACTTAAATTTTACTGCGTATATTTTTGTTACATCGACAAAAACTGTGTCCATTCGTATACCAAGCGCTCTTTCAATTCTGAGAACACCGTAGTGAAAGGTTTAAGCAAACTTGTGCCTAAAAGTACATATTAAATATAAACTAAATCCGTCCTCAAGATCTTGTTCGAAATACGTGACCCATTTCGCAGGAAATATTTTATCGAACCTTCTATTGTGCTCAGGTTCTATATATTCGTCGACTCGAAAAAGAAGGAAGAAATCAGTATTTCAAACACACATCGACCACACGAATTAATCATTCAACGATATCAGCTGCACTGTAAACATTTACCCAAATTTCCAGACAATTTCCTGCCAATTATATCAAAGTACACACTGCTTCGAAAAAAAAAAGTCTCATAAATCGCTAAAAACAACATTGATTTTACGCTCGATCGAGGCAAGCTTGCCCGAATGTTTTACCTTTTATTCGACAAAAGATAACTCTGGCGCGAGCTTAAAAAAAAAAAAAATGAAATAAAATAAAATGAGAAGCAAAGGCGGGGAAAAAATGAAGTGTCAATACGTTTTAAATGTTCGAGCAGTTCCAAGCTGTAGTTTTTGCAAATAACTGCCGTTCGAAGCGGCCCTTGGTAATAGAATTTCTTCGCCGATCGTTGGAGGAAGCGAAACAAGTTTAATCTTAGCAGAAACTTTTAAATCTTCGGTAATCTCGACCTTACCAATTCGAGCAATATTAGAGCCAAGATGAATTGTTTCTGGCGGCGTCGAGAAACACCGAACCGAACATCCCAGGGAATATCGTGTCTCGTTCAACGGAGTTTGCATTCTTAAGGAATGCTTACTCGTATATTTTCAAGTCTCTCTCGAGCACGCGAGCATTTTCCAAGATCAATATTTGCGAACGGTCAACTGCCATGGCAAAACAGTACCAGCGGAGAGTCGTAAATGTATTAGCTCTAAAAAGCTGGCTTAGGTGGACAGGATTTTGTATCAACTTTTTGTATTATTAAACGTGTAAGTTTTGTTTGTGCGTTGGGCGGATCTCGAGTTTAGTATAATATTAATAATATTCGAAGCAAGGAAGGGAGCAATATTGTGTTCCGATAAAGTTTATATACCTTTTAATTTGTGTTTCGATAAAATTTCTAAACTTTCAAATGTGTGTGCCGATAAAATTTGTAAACTTTTTAATTTGTGTTCCGATAAAATTTAGAAACTTTTAAATGTGTGTTCCGATAAAATTTTGTAAACTTTTTAACTTGTGTTCTGATAAAATTTATAAACTTTTAAATGTGTGTTCCGATAAAATTTGTAAACTTTTTAACTTTTGTTCCGATAAAAGTTATAAATTTTTTAATTTGTGTTCCGATCAAATTTATAAACTTTCTAATTTGTGTTCCGATAAGATTTATAAACTTTTTAATTTGTGTTTTGATAAAATTTATAAACTTTCTAATTTGTGTTCTGATAAAATTTAGAAACTTTCTAATTTGTGTTCCAATAAAATTTAGAAACTTTTTAATTTGTGTTCTGATAAAATTTAGAAACTTTTAAATACGTGTTCCAATAAAAAATATGTAAGTCTAGTTTACGCGTTGGGTGAACCTGGAATTTTTGCTTTGGATGAATTTTAGCGATTAGTATATTAACAATATTCAAAGCAAGGGTTCTTAACTTATATTGCAATAAAATTTATAAATTTTTTATTTAGTGTTCCGATAAAATTTATAAACTTTTAAATACGTGTTCCAATAAAAAAACGTGTAAGTTTAGTTTACGCGTCGAACGAACCTGAGTTTTTATTTTGCATGGATTTTAGTGGCTAGTACGATATTAATAATATGTAAAGCAAGGGTTCCTAACTTATGTTCCAATAAAATTAATTCTTGCGTTCCGCATAAAAAATTTATTTAAATTAAATTTACAAAACTAATAATACAGAAAATGTAAGAAAAATATGAGATTGAATAAAAATATAAAATATACTAATCGCTAATTCATTTCTGAAGAAGTAGTACTACGGGTAAAGAAACAAAATATAAAATACAAACAATGTTTGAGGGAACTTTATGAACAACGGTAACGGATACTGTAATATCATACTTGGCAATTTAAACATTCCGAATGTTTATGTACCAGGAAACAATAAATAATACAATATCACAAACTAAACGTTCGAAAATCCGAATCAATTGCACCGGTATAAACAGAAAGGAATCCACTTCTTTTAAACCTTGATACAGAAATTGTTATTTTGGGTCAATTCGATCCCCGATAATTTCCCAAAGCGGCAAAACTTGAAATTAGGTCAACGGTGTCCCAACGCCCAGAATTTTCGCCGCGACTTTATCAAACTGCCCTACTCGAACCCGTCACCCCGATTATCGTAACACTCCACCCGAGCAAAACGTTCAACAACCACGCTGGTAATATCCTATCCAGTTGACGAAAAAAAAAGAAAAAAAAAAAAAAAATCCAAACGAGTGGACGTGACGCGATGCATCGACGTTGACCTTCGTAAACACCCGCGAAGTCATCATAGTTTCAACCCCCTAGAACGAGTCCTCTGCAACCCTATATCCTCTCGAACACGAAAATTCTTAACTATCGATAAAATCCAAACAGTTTTATTATCGCAAAAATTCCTCAATACTCAAACAATAAAATAAAAAATAAAAAAAATACCTAATAACATGATTCCCAATAAACAACGCAAAGAAATTATAATATATAATTTGATATTATATGATATATAATATCAAAAAAATTAAAACGATAGGTATTTGAAAAAATACCTGTAACAAAGGTAACAATTCTCTGTATATATTTTTTACAAAAAAGCATGAAAAATCCTCAAAAATACATCCCTGTAAATTTCTAAAATTTCTATAAAAAATTACGAACCAGTCGTTTCTACTGTTTGCAGGTTGTAGGTGGTTCTACTGTTAAAATATATTTTTTCCATTGAAATTTGTTCCATTTAACGCTCTAAAAAATTCCTCGTTCCATCCAATTTAACCGTAACAAACAATTAGAAATTTAATTAAAAAAAAAATTGCCTCCACACAGTTACACCTCCATCTCCCTAAAAACTACCCTCGTCGTAACAAATCTTCCTCGAATACAACTATCCTACCCAATATCTCCTCTCATTAACCCTCTATGGCTTTGCGTGACTTCAGAGTTACACACTCGTGTGTTTATATTTAAAACAATTTATTTAGTTATCCCTGTCCTATTAAATTTTGTTACTCTGTTAGTGCAATGATACCACGATCCACCAGTAGAAATTACTCAAAAAATTTTGAGATCGAAGTAAAATACCGTAATCAATCCTAATTCTTTTCTCTGATAAACAAAACAAAATTCGAACTATAGGGAGTTAATCCNAACTATCCTACCCAATATCTCCTCTCATTAACCCTCTATTGCTTTGCGTGACTTCAGAGTTACACACTCGTGTCTTTATATTTAAAACAATTTATTTAGTTATCCCTGTCCTATTCAATTTTGTTACTCTGTTAGTGCAATGATACCACGATCCATCCGTAGAAATTACTTAAAAAATTTTGAGATCGAAGTAAAATACCGTAATCAATCCTAATTCTTTTCTCTGATAAACAAAACAAAATTCGAACTATAGGGAGTTAATCCATTCGCTGCCAAGCCTAAATTATACGAAGTCATTCCCATTGCCATTTATATTTTGAATGTTATTGTTTACCAAAGCTCTGTTGTTTCTTGGTAAGAGCACATATATTATCATACGTAATCATTTGCAAGCAGTAGTATTTTTTCAAGTTTTTTACATTTCTATATTTATGTTTGTGGCCAGAAAAAATTTTCTAATTCAAAAGCCTGCGTGTCATAACATATTTAAAGTAGGACGAGTATACTCGTCTTGGCGATGCGTGACACCCTGCCAAAGACGAGTATACTCGTCCTACTTTAAATATGTTATGACACGCAGGCTTTTGAATTAGCAAATTTTTTCTGGCCACAAACATAAATATAGAAATGTAAAAGACTCGAAAAAATACTACTGCTTGCAAACAGATTGTAGGACGAGTATACTCGTCTTGGCGATGCATGACGCCCTGCCAAAGACGAGTATACTCGTCTTGGCAATGCATGACACCCTGCCAGAGACGAGTACACTCGTCCTTGGCAGCGAATGGATTAATCAGAGCGATATAAACATTCGAGCCAAACAGAGTCTCGGTTGAACACCCTCTGTATCCCCGACCATGACACCGGTGCGTCCTCTCTTCCTTTCCATCCACCGCCAGGACACCCCGAGCCGTGTGTCTAGTGCGCACCTCTCACGGAGAAAAGTCAGCGAAGGTCCTCGAGAGCCCGCGACGTGTACGCAGTATCAGTGAGAGGCATCAACCGCTCCGAACCGCGTGTCCTAGGGTGGAGTCAGCTTCAAGAGCGACGTAGGAGAGCGTTCTAGGTTGAGGGGCAGCGGGGGTGTAGATGCTGCTGCGCCCTCGGGCAGACCGCGAATCCCGGATCGATCTCCCCCATAGCTATGACGTCATGGCCGACCCACTCTCGCGACGCCACCCTCGTTCACCGACAACCTACCCCCGCGATCCCGCAGTTCCGCAGCACCACAACTCGAGCGACCTAGCCATCCAACCTTTCCCTTCTCCGCTTCCGGCTGCCTCACCCTCTCGCATCCCACCCTCTCTGACGGCTGGACCGTCGACCCTGGAGGTACTGACGTGCACGCCAATATCGCCTACCGACTGCACCAGCGTCCCTCGTCTCAGCCAGGGAAACGCAGCTTGGATATATCCTAAACGCCTTTTTTCCCGGGTAACCGGTCGGTCCATGCGACCAAAAGTTTGCCTCGCACGCGTCGAACAGGGATCGCAGGTTACCGACGCCTCTTTCGACGCTTGCCACCGTCCAGAGCATCTGTTTCCCGATGATACGACTTCCAAGGAAGCGCCGATCGTCTACGTGGGAGACGCTTCTCGGGCAAAATTAGATTTCGACTTCTCGCGGCGCAACTGTTGAGGATGGTTCGAGTAAGGGGTGGAACGGGTACGTTGGTGGGTGCGAAAGGAATTTTTTTGCGGGAAGTAAGAACGCGGACGAGTAGGTTGTTTGTCCTGTTTCTGGAAGTTTGTGGAAGTTTATGGAAGTTAATGGAAGTTTCTCGTGTTTGAAATAGGGGAACACAGGGGTAGTTTATTAATCGTGTATTAATTGGCTCGGTGTACTGTGGTGATTGTATATTCCGTTACTGTTCACGGTTCGTATTAATAATGGGAATAGAGTAATGGTACATCTGAAACTCTGTTGTGGAACCATTGTAAAATGATTGGAATTAAATACAGAAGTACAACTATCCACGATTGGAGAAATCGAAATGATTGAAATTACTAAAAGTGCATCGTTGTAAATCGATGCGATTTTGTTTGAGAAATTACGAACTCTTCATTTTGATCATTTCGATAATCCTTGCACCGGTCGGGTTTAACGTAACAATTTCAATTTAGCTTCTCACTGAAATTCGTCTATTTCACGATTATTATTAAGCCACGAAATTTAAAATCACGGACCGATCGAACCGATCGGACTCTTAATTTATTGATCCAACCGAAACTTTAAACTTGAACGTCTAAAAAAAACAAGCAAGGGGATGAAGTTTCGAGGACATCGGAGTATTTTACCTTGACCCTTTCGAACATTGTTGCTACACGAGTCGCGTTTTAACCCTTCGCGACATAGTGGCAGCCAGAAAGGAGGAAATATGCTCGGCGCTTCAACTTTTTCGCAAGTTGTTTGGGAATACAAAGTAGAGAAATTTTTCCCCCTTTTTCCCCCTTTTTTTCCCTCTTCTTCTTCTTTTTTTTTAAACAGAAGCTGGTAAAAACGTGTCATCGCTTTTTTGTCACCGGGGATGAGCGTACGTGAAAACGACGCAAGTTATCTAGCCTAACAAAGCACTCTTGTTTCGCGGGTATACGTTTCAGTTACTTGTTCATCCTTAAATAGTCGCTCGGAGTTGCGGCACTGTCGTTTCAAAGTGTGTCGTTTGTTTTTTTTCCTTCTTTTTTCTCCTTTTTTTTCTTTTTTTTCTTTTTTTTTTTCTTTTACGCTGCACATTGAAAAACCTCTGGATGAAAATGGAGATGATAAAAAAATGTAATAACGCACCCTATTACCGTTCTCTTTCGTAACACTGGCTACGAAGACTGTATCTTGCTACAAAGGACTCGTAATGGACCAATGCGACTACTTTCTTTCGTCCGAATGCTTCTTTGGCTTCATTGAAAATATTTATCATAGCGACTGCGCGACCAACGATCCTCCGTTCGCAATGGAATCGTGTTAAGGATGCTAAATTCGTATTTGATATAAATGAAGATCTTGTGGAACAACGCGAACGGCGTCCACGGATGGAAACAATGTAAAACGTTAAGCCGATATTTTTGCAAAATATGAAAATCTTGTGGAATAACGCGAACGGTGTCTCTGGACGGAAACAATATCGATTCACATATATAGAAATAATTTGTAAAATTAGCCAGACATCGGGAAGTTTTTCCAATAATAGAAAGAAGAAGCAAAGAGATTCCATTTTCTCGGAGAGACTGAAAGAAAACCCATCTCGGTGGTCCCAAGTTATACGTATAAGAGTATCATTCTCCCCGCTCGGAATTATTCTGAACTTTTACATAAATTATTCAAACAGCCGAGTCGCGGTTCGATGTCAGCCGCAAAAATAGCAGCTAATACCGACGCCAACCCTTCTTTCGTTAACTTTTTATCGAACAAGACGCTCATCTACGAATTATACTTGCATACGCTTCGAACTATCCGCGGCTAATCCAATACCTTGCCATTCTTTTCTTCTTAAGAAAGCGAAATTCCAAACGTCGCTGCTTCTCATTATTCGACAACACGTATCAATTGCCTTTTCCTTTTTAATTATTTCTTTTTAATATCGATGCAACATTTTCTTTTTTTTTTATGTATTAAGTTGTAAAATTTCTTTTATTTTAGTAATAGATGTCTAATATTTTATGTTTCACAAAATATTATTACATATTGTTTTATTATATAGAATCCATTTTTCTGTATTATTTTCCTTCATTTTTCACAGATAAAACTGCATATTTATATAAACACTGTCAAACTTAATAGATACATAATAATTATGCAAAAATTTATGTATACCAATTAAGTATTTTTTTTCAAATATCTATCATTGTGATTTCTTCGGTACAATCATATCACCTCTGAAGAATCGATGACCGGTTTCCTACGTGTTTTTAATATCTCCTACTTTTTAATTACACCGCTTAGTTTCACGGTAATATTTGAAAGATAGAGGAACTGGTTAATTTTTCTGTTAAAAAAAAAAAAGAGAGACTCAACTCTGAACTTCGTTTCGGTTTTATTCCTTGTTAAAAGTGTCTGCGAAAAGAGGTTCTTTTTACTTGATATCGGCCAGCTCACGAGTAAAGCTTTGTGATTAAAAAAGCGAATACAACCCTGTGGAACTTTTGTGCTGCGAAACGATTTTTTTTTTTTCTCTTTTTTTTTTAAGCGTGTAAGAAACGGATTGTATGTTATTAAATTGGTATAAATTTACAGCACAGATAATATAAAAATTCCGGAAAAGAAAATTTTATCCAACCTGGATTATTTCATATTTGATTTATGAAATGTTTCTGCTTTTCATGGACGTGCTTTATTTCGCGAAAACAAATGATAATGGTTACAAAATTTTTTAATTAAATAAAGGTACATCTGGCCGCACCAAATTAGCCAAATTAATTAATTATGTAGCCTGGTTATTAAATTATGACGACAGAGAATTTGTGTAACAAAACGAAACAGGTGTTCAGTTGTTAAAAAAGAAAAGAAAAAAAAAGAAAAAGGGAAAGAAATCCTATTATTTAAAGTAAGTGAACGTTAAACTCTTCAGACACCCCCTCTGTTCGAAGAATTGTTGGTTTCTTTGCAAACATTCATTAATTATTCGCGATAGCCTACTCGAAAGCTCGTCTTAATCTGTTTCGGTACAACCATAAACGGTTAGGGAAAAAAAAAACAATAAAATTCTTCCAAAACATAGATTATGTTCTACAACCACGAGCCGCAATAATATTAAACTTTTGTTGCACAGTTTTCTAATTAAAAATCATTTCAAAACTACCATCGTTGAAAAACATCTTGCTGAATTTTTTGCTTTGTTGCACAATAACCGGAAAGCCTCTTATATTTTTAATTTTTTCACCAACTACCTCACCGTATGTAACTTCTCGTTATAGACACGGTATAAAAGAAAGAAAGAAAAAAAAGAACAAAAACAAGAGAAGAGAGAAAGAAAGAGAAAAAAAAAAGTATAGCGCGGCCATAGTAGAAAATTACACAGATCTTTCTAATTATGTTCTCCGCGGCAACGCCGGCTAATTTTCTTTAACATCGCTCTTTCCGGCTAAAAATATTTCCCAGAAAAACACGCGTTAGAACAAAAGAAACAATGCTCCTCCGAACGATCTACGTCGTCTAATTTTTCATATTTATTATTATTCACCGAAGCGAGAACGTATCTCGGTCCGAAACGACACAGTCCACGAATTCATTTCAATTTTCTTCGGCATGAAACTCGAAAATCGCGCACCGTTTAATCCCATTTCGAACATCGGGTCACAAATATCGCGTAACCTCATCGCATGACCGGTTATACGTAATCGATTCCGTTTCAATTAATTCTCTTTCTTTCCCGATCGGCAAATTTTGTCCAGCCTTTTATCCATGCAGAATTCATCGGTCAGCACGCTCTTTTTAAACGACGTTTCACGAAATTACAGCGACGCGTTCGAAAAAGCCGGAAAAAAGAGAGAAAAAAAAAAGAAAAAAGTAGGAAAAAAAAAGAAAAAAAAATAGAAAAAAAACGACGGAAAAGCTGGTCGAGAGTCAAACGAAACATTCCAAACGGATCGGTCGAACAATCAAATGGTGCTCGCGTGCATAAACATATTTTTTACGAGCATTATACGACATCCGAGTAATTTGGTTTGGCTCAATGGTAGAAAAAGAATTTCGCGTAGAAAGAACGCGGCTTCAACAAATAACGATATAATCCCGAAAAATGTAGATCGCTTTTAGCCAGGCATTTTCACCCTCGGGATCCGCGAAATAACGCGAGCTTTGTTTCCATTAAACATTTCCAGCTTTTTCCTGCATACTTACCGATACGTGTATTTCTGTGTATTTTTATTTTTACAGCGTGCTCGAATTAGCACGGACGAGGGACGACAAAAGGGAAGAAAAATAGGTTCGAGTGAACGTAAGATGGTATAATTTCGATACATCGCTCATTTAGAACAGTAACGTGAATTATAGAAAGAATGATTATATAATTTCTGGGGAAACGCGGGATAAATTAATTACCGTTATTTAATTAACCATTTAGTTGCTGTTAATTATATGGCGTTTAAAAAAAAAATAAGTCCTTTTAAAGGGTAATTTCTGAGGTAATTTCAAGCGAACTTTTTATTGGCGAAAATGTCGAGTTCAGCTTTGTTTCGCGAGATATTAGTGAAAAATATGAGCCAATTATAGTTTGTTGGATTAATGAGCGGTTGATCGAAGTTGCGCGAAAATTAGGTTAAATAAGGAATAAAGTCGAACTATTCGTTGTTCGGGAATAAAAAAAAATTGTTTTGGTTATTCGTGGTGCGAAAAAGGGAATACAGAACTTTTCTTCGAAACGGACAGAAAATTGTAATTATTTTGAACGGAACAAGGAATAATTTTCCTTTCGAATTGAAATGAAATAACGAGTAACGTTTTATTCTAATCAAAATTTACGCGAATAACGTCCAACGTAAATTAATTTTCTACGCTATTGTTAGCACAGATTACACTTTTCATTGCAGCAATTAATGCTGGGTTTTTTTTCCATTGAAAATTTATTGTAACTTGTATCTTAACCCTGGAATACTTTATACAATCACGCGAATGTATTCCTTTTTTTTTTATTCGCTAAAATTTTATTAATTCAATATCGCACGACTACATCGCATATTATTTCAGGCTTACAGAAATTAAAATACACGAAACGCATTATTGAATTCAAAAAACTGAAGCCCGGGCGAGAATTCAGTCGAAATACGGTCCCAGGATTAAATCTAAATTATTCAAGCAATATCCATCGAATTTTGTAATCGTTCCAATAATTATTAGCAGACTAAAGGTTTTTATGCATTTATGGAAAATTTTGAGCGCAAAAATAAACAAAAACATATAAACGATGTCAAAATGTAATACTAATAACATTTACCTAAAACAATTACCTGCACAGCATCTATTTTTTTCTTCTTAATTATATTCGCAAAAAATAAAAAAAAAAAATGAAAAAAGATAAAAAAATAGTAAAAAATAATGAACTCGCATAAAAATTCGCTGTCTAATTACGTGCAACGACGCACATGGCGCGGAAAAGCGTGGCGCGGAAGAGATGCATTTATTTTCTGCACATTTTAGTCCATCGTGTACTCGTCGATGACTGCAACCATTTCACGTTTCCTGTGTTCAATATTTTTGCGCGCAACACTCGAAGAAGTGACGCCAGAAACGCCACGTCGAAACGGTTCGCTTTAATTTCAATTGAATCGACAATGCATAAAGCGGCGGCTTAATACGGGGCAACGATAACGATCTGTCCATTACCTATTCGCAAATTGTGTCAATATTTATTAACAACTGACAGAAAAGGTAATAACCTAGTTGAACGGTGATTTAAATACAATTTACATAACTATTTTGATCGTCGATGTTTACCATCGAAAATTTCCCGCTTGTCCAACTCTCGGCGAGCGGTGCACGCTCTATTACACGCGCTCGTTTTAATTTTCATCTCTGAACGAGAGAATACGAAAATATAAATCCACGTTCGCGTCGCACCATTCCTTCCCTTACCCTTCTCGACGTTAATTAAAACGCGCTCAATATTTTCGGTGAACCGCCCTCGCGCTCCTGTCGGGGGAACGTTTGCAAGTAGTTCGGAAAAAACGAGCTAAACTGAGCTCGGCTTACGTATTCAAACTGAGCGAGGTAAAAGTTGAATAGTTGGAACAAGTTTGAAAAGATTCGATCCCTTCAAATGGTTCGAGGGGCTTTGATTGTTCCAACGGCTTGTTTGCACTTGAGCTTGTTAAAATTCAAACGAGTGACATTGATACTTTTTTTTGTTTTTTTTTTTTTAGTTGCTCGATAATTATTACGATTATTATTCTACGTTCTTCGCGCGCAACAGCATTCTTTTCTGTTTTAACATTAGATTTACGGAACCCGTAAATCAATTTGATTGATGGGTTTCAACTCATCTCAATTTTTAGATTTCGGTGGTTAAATTTAACAATCGTGCATGCGTAAAATGTAAACTCAAAATTAAATTTACATATAAAAAATATACTAAATAAATCTCTGCTAATAGAAATCCATTTATTCGAAGTAAACTGAACTAATGATACTGTAAAAAATTTGTATTTCAACGTACCCATCGAAATGATCCAATGGATGCCCGTAAACCTAGTGTTAAAAACAACCTTTTCGTATTTCGAACAGATAGAAGTTTTCTGTTTCAAGTATTACTCCAACGATCGAACGCTTAAACCTTCTATACCCCGAATTTTGTCTGTTCATTGCAGAAAAAATTACGATTGATTACAGCTTTTTACTTTGATTTGAAAATGTTTAAACTAATAATTGATATAGATGGATCGTGGTATCGGTACAGTAATATAATAATCAAATTTAATAGTGCAGTGATAACTGAGCAAAATTAATTTTTTTAAATATAGATACATCAGTTTGTAACTTTTAAGTCACACGGTCCCATAGAGAGTTAATTTGAAGAAAGAAATGAGTTTTGTATTTCTTGGACAATATTAACCGTCTATGGCTTTGTGTGACTTAAAAGTTACAAATTAATGTATCTATATTTTTAAAAATTTGTTCTGTCTAATCATCACTGTCCTATTAAATTTGATTACTATATTATCGTAGCGACGCCACGATCCATCTATAGCAATTACCAATTTAAAAATTTTCAAATCAAAGCGAAAAACTGTAGACAATCATAATTTTTTCTCCGATAAGCAGACAAAATTCGGGCTACAGAGGATTAAAATCTTGGACTTAGAAAGAAAAAAAAAATGAAATTTATTCGACTCGAATAACCGAATATTTGACTTTGGTTAAAAAAAAAAAAAAAAAGAAACGAGTTATAATCTGTTTGAGTTGGAAAGTTTTAAAACATCTCCAATCCTTTGATAACTCTGGGCAACCGATTTATGCAAGACCTTATCTTCGACGAGACCGTTTTCATGTCCTAATCCCGGATTTGTCGCAGGCAGTTCTTTCTACAAACGAGCGTGCTTCAATTACGGCAAAATGATTTATACGCGGTGATAAAATAAAACGGAAGCGCGCACCAGTCAATCCGAAATTTATGAAGCGCAGCGAGCAGGCTTTCGAGCACGCTCCGAAACCATGATACAAGTGCCGGGGAACGCATATTGCCTTCCTGACGTTGACAGAAACGAAATCAGCCTTCGGCTCCTTCTTCCCTCGTATTCAAATAAAACTCGCTTACGAGACATATTTTTATACTAACGTACATACGAATCACTATGAAGTAGCGTGAATCTTTTTTTCTTCTTTTTTTTCTTTTTTTTTTCGGTTATAAAATCTCTTCTGCGCCACGCTTTTTCGCGCCATACAACATCATTGCTCATAATTAGACTGCGGATTTTTATGCAAGTTTGTATTTTTATGAATATAATTAAAAAGAAAAAAAAGCAGAAGCTGTATTTTTAATTTTTTCACGTTCTCGTAACGTCGTCGTGGTTGAATCTGTTTCTTCCTTTTTTTCGATTCGTATAAAAAATAATTATCAAACGTTTATCCGTTGATGAGGATGGTGATTGAATCAGAAATACGCTCCTGGGGTGTAGGATTTTGTTAACTTTTTAACAATAGAGAGACTTTAAAGAAGACAAAATTTTAACTGAATACATTTATCAATCCATATTAATTAAATTCTATTCCATTCTAAATACAATAATAATACCCAAAACCTCTGCAACCTGACAACCCAAATCTTTAATAAATTTAATTACTGCAAGCTGCGATACCTCTTGCTTTGAAAATAAAAATATATTCCAACCTTAACCCCTTGTCTTGCGATTTTTTCAATCTTCGTACATATTAGCAATGGTTATTCACGTCTTCGACGCTCTGTCAAACGCAAAGTACTGAAACATTACACCTATTTTGTACTCGCTAACTTTCAATATTATAAATTTAAGTTACAGTTAAAGCTAAAATTGAACTATCATAAATACTGTGTGTTTTTATTGTATTTTATCCAGAATCGGCGCCACGAGTGTGACTCCTTGTTATAGGGCAAAGGGTTAAATCATCTAATCCCATTTCTTCGATTTATTTTCCTCCATCGCGCTCTGATTTGTTAAAAAAAAATTTCTAATGTCACGAGAAACGGATCTTCAACGCGAAACAAAAATTTTCCTGTATTCGTGTGAAAATTAGGAATGTTATTAAATTTCAAACATTTCCTCTTGCAAGCTCTGTTTTCCACTCTCCGCGACGTCATCCATGCGAAAACTCAATTTAATCCGCCTTTCTTCTAACACACGGGCAAAATGTCGTTAACGATTGTCAGTTGGGTTTCATCAGAGGCTCTGTCTAATGCAGTACACATCCCATGCGACGATATATTACGGCGTTTGTAGTGCACACGAAAACGATCNTTTTATTGTATTTTATCCAGAATCGGCGTCACGAGTGTGACTTCTTGTTATATGGCAAAGGGTTAAATCATTTAATCCCATTTCTTCGATTTATTTTCCTCCATCGCGCTCTGATTTGTTAAAAAAAAATTTCTAATGTCACGAGAAACGGATCTTCAACGCGAAACAAAAATTTTCCTGTATTCGTGTGAAAATTAGGAATGTTATTAAATTTCAAACATTTCCTCTTGCAAGCTCTGTTTTCCACTCTCCGCAACGTCATCCATGCGAAAACTCAATTTAATCCGCCTTTCTTCTAACACACGGGCAAAATGTCGTTAACGATTGTCAGTTGGGTTTCATCAGAGGCTCTGTCTAATGCAGTACACATCCCATGCGACGATATATTACGGCGTTTGTAGTGCACACGAAAACGATCATGAATACACGTGTCGCGCGTTTCTAGCGCAAACCTATATTGGCCGACTCCGAGACGCGATGCATACTTGCAACTCATGACGTTTAATATGTTAAGCAAATTGATGGATTCGGTGCAAGAAGGATGTTGCTCGAGCAAGAACAACGCGGTTGAAATTTTCACGGAATTTCTGGCTACGTAACGCGATATTATTGGGAGGAAACAGGTCCATCGATTGGCGCAAAAAGACGACGATAAGATGGGCCGAGGGGCAGACAACGCGACGCCAGGATGGAACGAAAAAAAGGGTGAATGTATGAATAATCGCCGTGGATAAACGCGTAATTGTCAACTTTTTGTTGGCGTGCCTGATCGTTCAGAATTTGGACAAGAAAGGTCTTGCGAAATATATCAATATATTAATAAATTCTTGTACGAGTTGTTAGATATTGTGAATGTATTTATTTAACCCTTTGCACTCGGCGCCAGCCGAGGGGGTTAAATAAATCCGATTTTCTTCAGAGATTATGTTTCTTAATTAAATTCTATATTTTCATCAATTCGAACGCTTCTTTTATTTCGAGATAAAAGTAAATTAACCAAATGAATAAGAAATCGTAAACATTTACAATTTTCTTTTTTTCTTCCAATCTTTTTCTCCCAAATATTTTCGGAACACCCTGAATTTTGTATATTTTCTCTGTATCGCTCGCACTCCGTACAATCTCGAATCTTCAAATTAATTAATAGGATAACGAGTGGACCAAGATTAGCTTTAAAAAAAAGAAAATTTATTCTAAAATGCTACTGGAAGCGTACGTTTTACGTAGATTCTTTTCCAATTTAAATATTAATTATATACAGATAAAAAGTGAAGCTACAATCATTCAAACTGTCTACACATTTTTTCGGAACACCCTGAATTTCGTATATTTTTTCTGTATCGCTCGCACTCCGTACAATTTCGAATCTTCAAATCCAAACCTATGCATGCTTCGCATAAAAAAAAGCAACGATCTCAGGTAAAGAGATAAAATACAATTCTAAAATGCTACTGGAAGCGTACGTTTTACGTAGATTCTTTTCCAATTTAAATATTAATTATATACAGATAAAAAGTGAAGCTACAATCATTCAAACTGTCTACACATTTTTTCGGAACACCCTGAATTTCGTATATTTTTTCTGTATCGCTCGCACTCCGTACAATTTCGAATCTTCATATACAAACCCATGCACGACTCGCATAAAAAAAAAGCAACAACGATTTCAGGTAAAGAGATAAAATACAACCAAAACAGCGAGCGAGGTATTCGTCTCTAAAGACTGCCTCTCCCCCAGCGTCTAACTCCGAATATCTGGCCCAATAAAACAAAGTCATTCTTTAAACCCCATCGTTGCATCAGCTTTCCATGACCCAACCGAGGCACAAAGCTGTGCAACGAGCTACCCCCGCGACCGTCGTCGAGGCAAACCAGCCACTCGACATTCGTGCAAACAGACATTCCAATTCCGCTCTTCGAAACGCTTTTTTCCCTGTTTACAGAACTTCGTAACGAACCCTGTCTCTGAAGAGACAGACCGGTAGTGACCGTAGCCCGGCTACAGGCCACGAAGCATCAAAAACCTGTTTGCTCTCGATTTCCTTTCTCTCTCTCTCTCTTTCATCTGTCGGCCAAGAAACACCGAGCTGCCCTCCTCGCGATCATCTCCCGCCGGATGGCCTAGCGTTTTCCAAGCGGAAACATTAAGACGATAAGCGGACACAAGCTCGACTCCGAGAATGTTCTTTCGCGACCATCGACTGATTTCAAGCGTCAGATATAAACCTTCCTTCTCCGTTACATATTCATACTAAATCTGCCCGATGCACAGCGGCAAGTTGGAGCAGATTAGGTACGTTATCAAGCTTCGTATTCCCCGCGCACGGGTTTTCGGATGATCTCACACCACTCGGCCAAAACTTCTTACCAAAGAGATACTTTCGGCTGCCTCTGTCTTGACAATACCGCACGTACCGCTAAAGTTATCTCAACTGCCTCCGACCACCCACCGGGCCCCTTTCCAACCCCTTCCTCGTTCTCTGTCTATAACCCTTTCTTCTCCGAGCTCATCGTTCTCCGTCCCCTTTCCCTTCTTCCGTAGCCGCGACTGAAATTACGTAAATTCGCGTTCAATAAGGGTAGAAAGGCGGAAATAATTTCGCACGTTTCGGGGTGCACCGTTAAGTCGGACTTGGTGACCGTGTTCAACGCGGTTGTCTGCATCATTTCCTCCCGGGCCGGTTATCGTGACCCCGTCACGAGATTATTCCCGGATTTTGTCTATTCTTTTTATCTTCTTTTTCTATTTTTTCAGCTTTCCATCGGCTCTTTCTTGTTTTACGTTTTAGGGGTTCTGATGGTAATAAGCGTTCGCGTCCGTCGAGGAGTTTCTTGCGATGGTTCGAGTCTCGAGTCGTGTCTCCATTTTAGAGAACAACGGTCGAACAACGCTATCGGACCGTTACTCGCAAGCGCAGCGTCCATTTGGGAGAAACAAATGTCCAATTAATCTCCAAGAAACGTATCCAATTCGAAATAATTTGGGGTAAGATCAGCGATAGCTGTTCCACTCGCAGAAGTTCGGAATGAATACATTCGATGCTATGGGTGGGAGGAATTATTCTTAACTAAATGGTTTGTCGAGGGATTGAAAGCATCCATTGTTAACCTTCTATGGCTTTGTGCGAATTAAAAGTGACAAACTGATGTATCTATATTTTAAGAAATTTGTTCTATCTAATTATCGTTGTTCTATTAAATTTGATTACCGTATTGCCGTAGCGACGCCACGATCCATCTATAGCAATTGTTAGTTTAAAAATTTTCAGATCTAAGGGAAACACTGTAAGCAATCGTAACTTTTTCTCCGATGAGCAGACAAGATTCGGGCCATAGAGGGTTAAAACCCTCGAGTGCCTTTCGACTTTGTCATTTTTGGGTCTGTATAACCCGAAATGAAGTTTGCTTTTACGCAAATACTTTTAAATATTCTGCAGCAAGATTTAGGGTACTTAATTTATGCATTTACTTCTTCTATACTTCGAAAAAATATTTAAAAATTAAAGGAACAGAGATTTTGTTGGAGATAGGAGTGTACGGTGCAAGGAAGGAGGAAAGCAGGGTTCAACCTACGGTAAAGTATGATACCGAACGAAATTTCGAAACACAATACTTTTGCCGAACATCGTATCGCGAAACGAGATCATCGAAACGAGAGGGAAAAACGAGAATCTCGATCGCGAAACAGCTAGAGAAGAGATGTCGAACAACGATAAAGCATCAACGGGGACGAATGACAAGGAACATTCTTGAAAGTATGTATGCATGATCCCTCGCGAGTGTCGCGGAAGATGCCTAGCTTTCTCCATTTCGTTCTTCTCCGACCCATTCCCCGAGCAACAGAACTTTTCGTTCTTGCACAAGCGAGCAATGCTACCCAGAGTTTCTCTGCTCTCGTCACTCGGTGAATCCAAGTTTCGTCGAAATAACGTTGTCTAGACTATCCGACTGTAGAGACTTCGGACAATTAAAGATTTTACTTTTTTTCCGCTCGTTCCTTTCTTCTCGTTTCCATGTTCCGATTTCTTTTTTCTTTTTTTTTTTAATTCTTTTTTTTCGTAAGAACTGTCCCTCCTTGAGGAAATCTTCTGGAACGATTGTTAAGTCTTAAAGCCTTGCGACAACCTTAAATGTCGGAACGTCCAGTTTCATTGCTTTTTTCTTCTTTTTTCCTTTTTTTTTGCCTTTTTGTTTCTTTTAAGTGCAATGAATAAAACTGCTGGGTCTTACGAAGCGGTGTGTGCCGAGACTTGAATATTTTTTAACGTTGTTTCTAAAGTCGTTCCTTTCAAGGAGTGTACACAGTTTTTAAGGAGAAGCTGAAGGAGAGAGCTGATGTTTTTTGGAACAGGATGATGCGTTGTTTTAATTCTCCGCAGCGTATCCTTTGTATAACTAGGTTTGCGTATGTTAATGCTTTAGGATCTTGTTAGGTAAGAGAATTTCATGAGCTCGAGATTTAAGTTACACGACGATTCTTAAATTTTGGATTAATCTACAGTCATTGGAAATAAAAAACTGTTCTTTCATGGAGATTATTAATTTTTATATTAATCTACAGTCATTGGATAATAAAAAACTGTTCTTACATGGAGATTATTAATTTCTGTATTAATCTACAGTCATTGGAAATAAAAAACTGTTCTTTCATGGAGATTATTAATTTTTATATTAATCTACAGTCATTGGATAATAAAAAACTGTTCTTACATGGAGATTATTAATTTCTGTATTAATCTACAGTCATTGGAAATAAAAAACTGTTCTTTCATGGAGATTATTAATTTTTATATTAATCTACAGTCATTGGATAATAAAAAACTGTTCTTACATGGAGATTATTAATTTCTGTATTAATCTACAGTCATTGGAAATAAAAAACTGTTCTTTCATGGAGATTATTAATTTTTGTATTAATCTACAGTCATTGGAAATAAAAAACTGTCCTTACATGGATATTATTAATTTTCCTATCAATTTACAGCTACTAACAACAAGAAACTATAAAAAATCTTATTTACAAGCAAGCATGATGCACGGATCAATAATTCGAGCAATTGTTATCCAACCATCTATCGACAAATTAATTCCCCAAGTACCAGGACCTTCGAGACTCCACATGCCCAACTCGCACCATCCCAAACCCAATATACAAACGATCCTCGTTCTAAAGCACCGAACTTACAAAGAAGAAATGTATCAGCAGACTAACCCAGTTACCGAAAGCAAGTATTGAAAAAGCAATCGGTGAACGACAAGTTTCATCACGACTGGATTTCAGAACGAAAGACTCCGCTCGTTCGGGAAATCCAATCGACCAGATCTCTGCTCCTTCGTACCAAATGTTTTATTTTGGCGAACAAAAAATAAATAAATAAATAAATTGGTTACACGTGTAACAAATACTACGAGGCGATTACAATTTATACCTTCGACGTTAACACTAGAACTACGAAAATAGTCAAAACGACTAATTCGTAATTTTTAACAGAAGCTTCGTAAATTTACTACGGTCCCATTTCCTAGATTTTCCATCATTTTCTGTTAAAAATATAAACAAAGTTTTGCTTCCCTTGCGCTGTGTATTTTTTCACAGACCTTTCATTTTTGTTTCTCTGGAACAAATACACTTCAATGGTTGCTAGTTCTGGTGTTAAGTTAATTATAATGGAGTTTATTAGAGGAAGCAAAGATAAAGCTAAATTCTTATTTTTCCGTTAAGAAATTTTCCGATGGAAGATTTATGAAAATCCTGGCTCGTAATTATTGCGAGTTATCTTTTTGTATAATTCGTTCTGATGGAGACTAAATTATTGCTGTTACAAAATTCTTATTAACCCTTTGCTTTATTATTTTAGTAGCTACGCGTGTTAACGATAGTCATTCATTGCTTTAATAATGTATCAAATGCAAAACGTTAAAATATTCTATGTAATTTATATTTGGTAATTCTCGATTTTACAAATTTAAGCTACAGTTGAAAATAAAATTTAACTTTATTGCAAATACACTGTTTCTGTATCATAATAAAAATAACATCTGTATCATAATTCGCCCCACGAGTGTGATTGTAAGGGTTAACGATTCGAGTCACCTTTTCTTAAAACGTACATAAAATTGCACAAACCTAACTTTGAGGGTTGAAGATGAAAAAAAATTTCAATTTTCAACTGTGAATTTTCAATTCTCAAACCAGCAACGACGACAATCACGTTTTGCTCAGGATACTGTTCGATAAAACCAAAATTCGCCAATCGAAGGGAATTAACTCTTTACGCACGGTGTATTTGCAGAATGCGCTGTGCTCGTGCCAAATCGATTGGCACTTGGAGCGTGGAAAAATTAGTAGGAACAATTTGTCGCGAATTTGGCTGTATTGGACGCGATAGGCGGACAGAGGTGACACTTTAACTGGGGGATTCTATTAAACGAGCATTTGTTCAAATCAAAGGAACGACATTCGAACGAATTACACGGCTACGTGTCGACCTGAACTTTAACATCACAATTTCCCGCTATTGTTAAAAAAAATATATATATTCTGTGTAATCTCCGTTAAAATATAGATCGTCATAAAAATATGAACATTCGGACGGTTGTGAATTTGTAACAACTGGGTGCCACTGCAGCTGCGGTTAACAGGTCATGTATGGAGCAGAACTTTCCACTCGTTTTCTCTGAATATTTCTCGTTGCTATTATTTTCTACCGCTACGCTTCTCAAAAAACGAGCGATAAGAAGAAATCAAATCAAGCTATAGTCTTCCAAGTTGTGAAAAATTTGTAAGCGATAAATCGGATCGAGCAGAACCACCGAGCGACGTAACCGATCTGAACTATTGATATAAGATATTATTTATACAAAAATTTGAATTTTTTACTTAACACTAGAACGACCCATTCCTAATTTTTTACAGAAATTTTATAAATTGACTATGGCATCTCGCAATTTTCCGTGATTTTCTGTTAAAAATATAGACAAAGCTTTGTTTCCCTTGTATTACGTATTTTTTTATATACCTTTCATTATGATTTTTTCGGTAGAAATAAGTATGCTTCATTCGTCGGTAGTTCTAGTGTTAATAAAATATTAATAAAAAAGAAGAATCCTTTAGGATTGAAACAAAAAAAGATCGAAGCTCGTATCTTTTCTAATCGCGGGGATAAAAATTATTCGAGGAGGATAGGTTTGGTAAAAATCAGAGTGGCAACTTTGAACTTCTCCATTTTTCAAATAATTTCAAAATCAACGAAACGATGGCTCGAACTGACCCTATTTTCACGATACCATTTTGCGAACAGCAACACGCAGAAATAAGCCGATTCAGGGTAGAACGATCCTTAACGTTTCACGATCAAGTCCATAAGATTACGGTTACGCAACAATTTGAAAGTTCGATCGAAACAGGAAACGCAGCGCGTCAATTAGGCCACCTAACGAGGTAACGATTTTATCGGAGAAGGATGGAACAATGTGGGACACCGGGCCGGTTCGTTGACCGGAATGAGACGGCTATTTACGACAACCGATTCCATCGACTGTTACTCCACCTGTGCGACTACTAATTAGCGGAGATGTTCTCATAAGCCCCTTCTCGAATCGCATTGGATCGGCTAATGGCCGGTCCAGATATAACCTGACAACATTTCCGACTTCATCGACTCCATTTAGGTCTGTCGGATTAGCTATGTCGAATTAAATGGTGAAAACTGGGCATGGATATGATTTTTTTTAGGATCCTTTGAAAAATGCAAGAGCGTCGGTTCCTTCTCGACCCAACGGCCATCTTCGTCATTCGGCTGGTTAATTTCCAGAACGTTCACCCTACGACCACGCTTTTAATCGAATTCTCGCCCCTTTGCCTACCTTGGTCGTCCTATTCCATCGCCTCTTCGTCTCCTTGCCTTCAATTTCCATTCTTCTTGCGAAGATGTGACTATACCCAATGATCTTTCGTCCCGAAATGGACGATCGACCGGTTAAATCGCGCGTAATTTCGAACCGGATCGCGTACACGCCGAACGGGTCCTCCGCGATGCTCGAGGATCGCGATTACTTTGAACGAAAGGCGAGAAGAGTTAATAAAGAGCCTAGACGAAAGGTCGATCCATGCAAATAAGCCGAGGGATGAATGAAAGGGGGAATAACGAGATTGGAAGGAATTGTACGGCCAAGTATAGTACGAGCCAAGATATAGGGAGGTTGTAAATGAAACCTTGAAACATCGGACATCGATCGATGGCACTTCGGAGTCGTCCATTGGATTCTGTTTTAGGATTCTGTGTGATTAATAAAATTACGGCTTGTAATTGAAGGAAAAATTTGGAAATATTAGTTACTTGGAATATTTACGTACGGAGATAAATAGGAAGAACGATGTAACAATTGACATGCCTTTATTTTTCGTGCTTCTATTTAGTTCTTTTGTCAGAACACTCGAAAAGTGTTTACTTTGGTTATTGAACAATTCTACGACTATGTATTGATATTCGTGTATCGATATGCCATGTTATGGTAAATTAGAGAACGATGGTCTGCTTTAAATTTAATTAACTGAAGTGAAAAAATACATTTGCTGAAGCAAATACATGTATATTTATAAAAGCAATATTTATGATATTCGGTATATATTCAGCGCTGGTAAATTACTAAATTAACCCTTTGCACTCCCTGCGATTCTTTATCATTTTATTTCTTTATCGTTATCTTTTATTTTGAACGGAAAAAATTACTATTGCTCGTGAAAATACTTGTTTTCATTCATTTTATAAATATCCTTCTTCCTCCCGTAAAGGAAACATAATTTTTAATTTTATAAATTATCATAGCGCGATATCTTTAGAAATTAAGCGTAATCGTGTCAGGCTAGGAATTAATATTCATTAAACTACTGAATTAATATTCATTACTACTAGAACTAACTGAAAAACGTAACAATTACTGAAAAACGTAGCGCCATCATTCATATCCCCTATCTCATACAGAATTACCTCGTACGAGGGGCCACGATGTATCTTGAAAGACTGTAAAACATAGGAACGAAAGGAAGCTCCTGCGAGACGAGGTTTTTAAGAGTAATTGAAAGAGGAAAAATTATACACAACTAGAAAAAGGGGATGAGAAACTGTAAGACAACTGTGAGAATAAAGCCTGATGCACAGAAATGGAAGAGGATCGTGTAAACAGTTGGGAAGGAAAAAAGTGTGAGAAAAATGATAGGGGTAAAGAAAAAAATCCGTGAAGAAACTATGAGAATTTGTACAGTACTCGAACAGAATCTCTGGACGCGTTAAATAGCGAGAAAAAAAGCAAGTTTATTGTACCATGATTGTACGAACGCACACATCACGATCAATCCACGGTCGCATAATGTCGTGTCTAATTATACACCGACAATTTCAGCAACGATTATTAGTAGCTAATGAATTGCCGGAAACGAGCAATGTTCGTATGCATGCAAATAATAGTGGCACCGGTACCATTGAACGGAGAGTAAAAACGTAGAAAGAAACAGGAGACAGCGAGGGTAACAACAACGCATAGGCTATCCGCACGCAATAATTAATCGTCGCGCGGGTCATCGAGGGTCATATTTTAAATTCCAATCTGTACGTTTCCACGGGTGGGGAAGGTTTCGAGGACGTCTGGAAAATGTCTTCTAACAACAATACAAGGAATCCTTGTTGAGCAAATTTGTGGAAAATTGCCTTGAATTATCAACGATGTTTTGAGAAATACAGTAGGACCTTATTTCGTCCGTCGTCTGTTTTACTTTCGTTTACTCTTATTTCACTTATCTTAACCGCGTTTCTTTTTTTTTTTTTTCTTTTTTTTAACCTCCAAGTAAAAGAAGAATCTCGAAGGGGAGGAGGAAACGAACGGAAGAAGTGAACCGAGAAATAAGAAACAGGATATAAGATACCAAAGAGAATAAGGGATAATATGGGTTGTTAAAAATAAGATTGGGTTTCGAGTATTTCCAGGCTACGGGAAAAATAATTTAATTTAATTTTGTCGAACTCTCCAACCTAACATAATTTTAATTTTTACTCCTTAACACGTTGACTGCCACGCAATTTTATAAGAAAATCTCCGTCAGGCCACGCGCGCTTATCGTTCGTTTCTAATTGTAGCTCAATAATAAGTACGCTTACAACTAAACGTTTTCGGGACACGCGTTTAGTTGAAAATCTTTCTTCAAGAACGAAGTATCTAAGAAAGCGTGTGAGATTTGAAAATTATTTTTTCCTTTTCAAATATTTCTTTTTAAAACATGTTGGCTGCCGTGGGGGGCACCGGTGGCCGGCACTCGACTTTGGTACAGCGCCATGGGGGCCATCGGTGACCGGCGACGCTATTTTACCAATAGTAAAATACATAATTATAGTAAATATCGATACTGATAAATTTTAAAATAATACCACTGTTACTATAATGATTTTAAGAAATTAATGGCATACAGAAGACGCAAAAATAATTTTATTATATATTATATACAAGGAAAATATATATATTATTTTTTTCAACATAACATTCATGTTAGCGCCATAGGCAAACCACGTAAAATGTGCGCGGCAGTCAACGCGTTAAATGAACGGTTATTCTGTTACTTTTTATTTTAATTTGTATTCTGTATCAAAAATACACTGTATTTAGAAAATTGATCTAGAAGCTAGAAGGCAAATGAAAATAAAAATATATACGATAGCGTCCATAAATTCGCCTTCAATTTATCTATAATATAAAAAATATATTTTAAACGAGGCATCCCGATATAATTTTAACCACATTATTTGTCTTCTATCTTCTCCTCGATCGTATAAATTTATCTTCATTCTACATCGCGGTATTTGCATAAACTTTTCGATCCCATTCCATCGAACGATCATCCCATCAACTGGACTTGTAAACGTGATACGAAAGAAGAATCCTGTTCTTGTAGACAAAGAAATACAAGAATGTTACATTTTTTACGATTCCTGTTTGGAAAATTGCTACTTTTAAACAAGACATCGGATAAAAGATATCCGATACGTTTACAATGAATACAGTTCACTGCCGTGGGTTTCTTCTCCGCACTTTTTCCACCCATCGCTTCTCCTCCGCGTCGATTTGGTCCTTTAACGGCAGGAGATTCCACCGGAAATCATGGCAGTTGTGTTTTCAATTAATGCCAAGAGAAGAACAGATGGAGCAAGCCGAGTCATTCGTTTGTAATTCGATGCTCTTACGACGAAGGAGCAATTACCAGTTCGCGGCTGAAAAACCGCATTCACCGTCACAGGATAAGTGAGTCTGCGGTGTAACGGCAGTTCGATCGTTTACCTCGTTTCATTTTTATTCCGTTGCCACGCGATCCAAGCAACCTGTCACGCTATCATCGCGATCGTCAAATTGGAGTATTTTTCGTAATTGGGGTATCGAAACGGTACACCATGACTCCGAATTTTTGTGCGTTTGTAAGAAATTTAAAGGTTCTGAGTTCTAAGCGTTTATAAGAAATTAAAAGGTTCCGAATTCTAAACTTTTATAAAAAATTGAAAGGTTCTGAATTCTAAACGTTTATAAAAAATTGAAAGGTTCTGAGTTCTAAGCGTTTATAAGAAATTTAAATGATCCAAATTCCAAGCGTTTATAAGAAATTTAAAGGTTCCGAATTCTAAGCGTTTATAAGAAATTTAAAGGTTCTGAATTCTAAGCGTTTATAAGAAATTTAAAGATTCTGAGTTCTAAGCGTTTATAAAAAATTTAAAGGTTTGAATTCCAAGCGTTTATAAGAAATTTAAATGTTCCGAATTCTAAGCGTTTATAAGAAATTTAAAGGTTCTGAGTTCTAAATGGCACAGAATTCGCGTAATACGAAAAAATGTACAAAACAATGCAAATTATACTATATAGAAATAATTTTCTACCAAAATTCGACTTTTTTTTTTATATTATAACAGAGTCAAAGGTAAAGTAAAAGGGAAGAATTAGCTATTTTCTTTTTCTTTTCTATTTTTTAAGCGAATCGTTTCGTTCTGACCGATTGGAAAGGATGATCGATGTTAAATTAACGCAAGCGTAGCAAGTATGAATCGAACATGTGTATCATTAATCGCAATGACGATATTGTTAATCGCTGGTTAACGAGAATTCAGAGATTGTATCGCTCGTTTGCCAGATAAGCGATACAACTCAGAAACATGGATATACACGGTTATAGGAGTCGATCGCTGCGTGGTAATTGGCAAGTCCCATGGTTCATTGTAACTTTACGCAAGTGATATAAATCGAACAACACCCTTTGACCAGTGAAACAATGAACTGTGTAATTAATCATTCCCTATTGCTCGAAAAATTCGAATGGTTTTCTATTTTAATACACTGTTTCCTCCATTTTATGTAATTTCTTTCCAAACCAGAATTTTAACACGTTTAACTCATTAAAACATAAAGACCAAACAATTTCTCGTTTTAATACCACCGCTACAGATTTTTACTAACCCCCGCTAATGGATCTATAATTTCCAAGCCACACCGGCGTTACAGAAGGTTAGATACGAAACAACGGAAAAATATTCCCGGACGAAACAACAACCTTCAAAATTCTCTAATTTTCGTCGCATCGGTAAAGAGCCGGAATTACTCAAAACTGGTCCCAATAAAACGACAACGCGGAAAAAACGAAAAACAGAGAGAGCGAAAAACGAAACAGAAAGCCAAAGCTTGCACGCAAAACTCTATCCCATTGGCGAACACCAAATTTTCATCTCCCTAAGCGCATATTTCTTCGTTAAAAGCTTCCTATCGGACCAGCACACGGCCATCGGTAACGGGCAACAACGCTTCACCTCCTCTCGAACGCCACAGTTTCGAGAATCCAAAAAATGTTCGTCTCTGATCGCAAGTTGAACGACAAAAAAAAAAAGAGAGAAACAAAAAATAAATAAATAAAAAGAAACGAAAAAAGTACAGAAAAAAAAGAAAAAAATTGGCCGATTCCCGACTGCATCCCGAACCAATCCCCACAAATTTTCGCACGCAACGCTACAAAGCCGACAATGGTCGACAGCAAACACACTCCAGCCGACCATACTACCAACGAAACCAGTCCATACGTTTCGAAAACCAACGAGATCGCCAACGAGAGATCGAGAGGCTCCCTAACGCGCATCCGCTTCCTCCTGTCCGCTTTCTGGTGTCCGCTTCCTCGCGTCCGCCTGCAATCTGTCCGTTCGCCGCAACCCCCGCGCGACCAACCCTCTTTTGCTTCGCGCGCCGCCAGAGACAGAGACATTTGGCGCTCGTATATGCTTCTGCCATTCCATTTAACCGGCGTTCCAACGAACTGAAGAGAAAGTCAGCCTCGTATATTCGCGTCGAGAGTAACATGTACGGATGAACAAGGGAAAAGGAGGGAGAAAACTAGACGGGACGGAGAGACGCGAAAAGGACGAAAGGGGGTTGGAAAGAGAGAGAGAAAAATGAGAGAGACGCAGAAGGTGCTCAGAGCCAAAGCGTCGCGCCAACTGTTTTAGCTGCATACACCGACTCTTTTTGAGAGAAAAAAGACCGGGACGCATAGGTGCGGAAGGGATGGTCCTACGTACACTACTGGTTAAAAGTTTGGAACCACTTTACGGATCGTATCTACACTGATTCAGTAATCTTCTTATCGATTGGAAATTGATACTCGTAAATATTAAAATTAATTTGCTGGATTTTGGAGGAACTTTTGAGCGAACAATTATTTAACGTTTCTTAACATAAACTCTTTTTATCAATTAGAAATTGATACTCGTAAATATTAAAATAAATTTCCTGAATTTTAGAGAATTTTTTGAGCGAACAATTATTTAACATTCCTTGGCACAAATTTTTCTTGTCAATTGGAAATTGATACTCGTAAATATTAAAATAAATTTCCTANTATTTTACTGGATTTTAGAGAATTTTTTGAGCGAACAATTATTTAACATTCCTTGACACAAATTTTTCTTGTCAATTAGAAATTGATACTTGTAAATATTAAAATTAATTTCCTGAATTTTAGAGAATTTTTTGAGCGAACAATTATTTAACATTGCTTGACACAAATTTTTCTTATCGATTAGAAATTGATACTAGTAAATATTAAAATAAACTTCCCGAATTCTAGAGAAACATTTAACCGAACAATTATTTAAAATTCCTTAACACAACTTACACGAGTAATCTCTCGTACAATCCTCGCAAATTTCCCGTGATACATTTAAAAAAATTGTTTTCTACAAGTTCCCATAAATAATACAAACACTCGTCTCCCTCTTGCACCGTGTATCTCTTCATACAACCCCCGTTTCGATTCAACCCAAACAAGCACGCTTCAATCATCGATAGTTCCAACGTCAACGCAACACGATTCTAATTTCTTTTTTCTCTTTCGTTTTAAATTCCTGCATTTCCTGAGATCCACAACGGTTCCAAACTTTTGGCCGACAGTGTATACGCGTGCGGGGGTGGAATGTGTGGAATGTGTATGTAATCCAAACCCGTTGCATTATCTCGCGACTCTGTCCCTTTCCACCCCCTTCACTGTCACGCGGCCATGGTTTATGTTCTTTCGCCCGTGACTTCTCATTCGTTTGCTAGTCGAACAAGCGTCGCAAGATTCCGAGTATCGATCTCTGGTCCCGCTACCGTGAGACTATGGACAGCTATCCGATTTCGCGAGAACCCTGTTAGCTTCACGTTCCATAGAACGGGGGACATGTCGGGGTGGAATCAAGGGTAGGTTGTGTTCCTTTCTTTTTTTTCTTCTTTTTTCTTCTTTTTTTTTTAATTCGTTTTGTTGGTTCGCGAACGAAACATTGGCTTCTGAGGAACGATTCACAGCGACGATCGACGATGGAAAGAGAGCTTCAATTTGTCAGACGAATCGAATGTTTGCACTAAGTATCGTTTTACGATGGGAATCGATTGGATCTAATGGGGGGCTCGCGAATGTTTAATGTACTCTGCCAGGAAGCTGCTCCGTTTCTTCCTGGCAATCGTTAACCTCTTTTTTTTTCCTGTATGTGTGTGTGGTTTGAACAATTTTCTGTGTGTGGTAAAAGGTAGCTTTTAAACAGATGAGATATGGCACCGTGTTTTAGTCGGTGATTATTGGACGTAGAAATTGGTTTGAAATTAATTAATTCGGATATTTTTATTTGAAGTAAATAGAGATAGTGTTGAATGAATTGATTATGCTGTTTTGTAAATCGTTTGGAGAAGAAGTTACAGGATTGGGTATAGAATTGTTTAAAAACTGAACTGTTTTTGTTCTCTCAAAGAAGACATTATTTTTTTTAATTCGTTTGTTGGAAATTATTACGAAAAGTTGAGTTGAATTTTCTTTCTTAACGTTCTGTAGCACCGTGTGATTTAGAAGTTACGTATTCGTGTGTACATATTCTTTAAATTTGATTTTATTTACTTGTCACAACACTATTCAATTTTATTATTGTACCACTGTTTTTATATTAGACAGCCTATTTGTAACAACTGGTGGTTCAAAAGTTTTCGAATTAAAACCAGGAACTATAATTAATTTTAATTTCTTTCTCATAACCAAAATTCCGGCTATAGAGTGTTAAATTGTGATACAAAGAGTACCATTTATTTAAAACGGTAGGAAGAAGTTTATTAACGCTAGAACTACCGACAATTAAAACCTATTTTATACCGAAGAAATCAAAATGAAAGGTGTATAAAAAAAATATATAAGTTAAGGCAGACAAAGCTTTGTTTATATTTTTAATAGAAAATCACATGGAATGTCTCTAATAGCATCACAGTTAATTTATAAAATTTCTGTAAAGAATCAGGAATGGGTCATTTTGACCATTTCGATAGTTCTAGTGTTAATCGACTTACGATATTGAAATACCTAATGAAATAGTCCTGAGAATTAAGAAATTAGATCAAATTGTATCGAAGAAGACATATTTTTAAAATTAACAATGAAAGAATTTTCGTTTCGATCGCGAGGTACTTTTAGGCAATTTTAAATATTATCTGTATTATTATCGGTAATTTATATTAAATATACGATGTTTCTCTTATCTGTAAAATTTTCATTTCCTTAAACCGTCTCGAGAACCACGGACTCCTAATTATAAAGAAGAAAACATAAAAATAAATGGTTCGAGTTGTGATTAATTACCGGTCTCGTCGCATTGAAAATAATTCAACGAAAAGGAAAAAATAGGAGGAAAGAAAAAAAGGAAAGAGCGATGCGGTTTCATTTGGTTGAAATCAGAACGAGCTTCGTAAATTCGTACCGACGAAAATTCGAGAGAAATATTAAAATTTCATTGTATCCTCCGTTGAAGTTTGCACCTCCGGTTCTCGTTGCACTTTTATTTCTTTTCGGGGTCCCTCTAATATTTTATAGGGTTTCCTCCTTGCACTTTTCCAAATAAATATCTACGCGCCAGCGCGATATTAAATTCGCGGTTTCATGCGAAAGCGGATGCTGCTTCGTTTTTATTTAACTAGACTCTACGCCTCAAGTTCGCTGACTCCGTTCAATATTTTATTAACAAAATGATCTCCATTTTCCTTGATGCCTCGCGCGCAAAAATCGTCGGATATTTAAACAGTAGGAGGGTAGTTGGATTCAAATTAAACTTAAATCAAAGAAAATTTAATTGAAAAGTACCAACCCTATCTCCGAGGTTTAAAATTTGTTCCTGTATTTCGAAGATCTTTGAATTCAGACTAGAATTTTTACAAAAAGTACAATCGTACGTCCGAAGCTTGAAATTTGTCTTGCGTTTTAAAAATAATTAAATTCGATATAAAATCGAAACAGATTTAATTTAAATATGTTCAATAAAAAGATACAAACTTGAATCTCGGACTTAAAATCTTAAATTCAAGAGTAATTATTATAAGTTCCACAGGAACGATTAATTCTTTAACACTAAAACTACCAAAGAGGTCAAAATGACTGGCTTATAATTTCTCATAAAAATTATAGAAATTTAATTATAGAATTTTTCATGATTTTTTGTGAAAAATATAGGCAAAGATTTGTTCTCCTTAGGTTACGTATTTTTTTAGAACATTTTTATCTCTTTAGATACAAATAGGTCTACTGTAATCGTCGATAGGTTTAGTGTTAACCCTCTATGGGACCGTGTGACTTAAAAGTTCCAAACTGATGTATCTATATTTTAAAAAATTAATTTTCTTTACTTATCATTGCGCTATCAAATTTGATTACTGTATTACTGTAGCGACACCACGATCCATCCACAGAAATTAATAATTAAAACATATTTTCAAATCAAAGCGAAAAATTGTGATCGATCATAATTTTTTCTCCAATAAGCAGACAATTCTTCTTCAGTCCGCCAGAAACAAAAATCGTTGGCTGTTTGTGATTCTTTCGCATCGACTACGTGGTCATCAGCGACGACGGCCATTTGTTACTCAGATTTTGTTGTACGTGTTTAAATCTGTTAATCATTTTAATGTATTTTTTACGTGATTTAATGTGATTAAAGCTGTGTAAAGCGAATAAAAATCACAATACTCTGTGGATCAACGTTCAACCATACAGATCAACGAAACATCGTTTTGGTTTCGCGTTACCAGCACCGTGGAATTAATACGAATTTCCATAACTATCGGACGAGGTTATCGCAACTATGCGTGTATCCATATGTAACAAAGGGGGTGGTTAAACCAAACAATTGTAGAAACTAGTTGGAGGAGGGAGTTTGTACAAAGTAGACGTCTTCAATTTTACCGCGTATGAATCATCCCCTAATAGAACGCTGCGCGATTTCAAGCAATCCTATTCCGTACAAATTTCCCGTCCTAAAACGTTATCGATCCTCCAACAAGCGCTGGTCGTCGTTTTTTTTGAGCATAAAGTTTTTACGAAATTGCTACAGCAGCTGCAACAAACATTTGCACGTCCATGTATTTATTTTGGCATTTTTCTCCTGATTGATCGGGTCATTGTCGATCACTTCGTTAGGGCGATCGTAAAATATATTTTCCAGATTTATGTGTCCCCGGTATAACATTTCTTTTAACGTCGAATTTTTTTGTTCAATTAGAAGATACCTATTTATACGAAAGACGTCAAATTGTCAATCAATATTCGGAATATTATTCTGGATATTATTCGAAATATTCGAAATCGGTATTACAAAAAATAGACAATGCAAAGGCAGCTCTGATTAATTTATTATTTACAGAAAATTACAGAAAATCACATAAAATTGGCGAAAGTGAATCAAGAAATTTTCTGTAATTTTCTATAATTTTCTGTAATTTTTTCTACTTTTCTGCAATTTTCTGTAATTTTCTGTAAAGAATACGAAGAAACTTTTATTTTCCTCGCATTGCGAATTTTTTTTTCAAATACCTATCGTTTTGATTTCTTTGATAAAAAAAAAAGGTTTATTCCAATCGTTCCTAGTTTTAACCAGTTGCACTCGAAGGACACATTTTTGCGATACTTGTTCCGAGGAACAGTGACGCTTAACGTGTTAACTCCCGGTTGGTAAAGTGTTAAGACTATCGAAATATATATTTTTCTTCCACCGTGTCTTGAACATAATTATTTAAACGCTCCTCCGCGTAACCTCCTCGACAGTTACACGTATGGATATTGAGAAAACCGTAAGGCAGGGGGTTAAACATAATGTTGCACCACGTAAAACCGAGCATTTCGTACGCAACAGTCCGATATTCTTCAACCAGTCTATTTAAAAAATTTACAAAAGTTGGAATATCCAGAAGCATATATTATCCTATCACGACTCGAGAGAAGTAAAAGATGGGTGAGGAACGGCAAGAAAGATCAGGGAGAGAGTCGATTGGAATGTTCAATTCCGAAGAGCCGAGCAGAGCACGGTCAAAAGTTAAAGAAGCAAGATTTTCGAATGATAAATCACGACCGAGATTTTCTCGCACAAATCGCGTAACGCTCAAGGATCGTAATTTTTCTTACACTATCGCTGATCCAAAATTTTATCGACAATTCGAAGCTTGATATTCCAAATTTTCGTGATCGAGCGTTTCCCGAACATATTCTGATCGTAATTTTTCCATCGTCTTTCGGGATACGATCATCAAGTCGCGTATTTCTCTGTCTATAAAATTTTTATGCCGCGTTTCGGAGTCTTTTGGATCTTCGATGCCGCATTTTGGATCTCTTCCACGGTCGCCGACGAATTTACAATTTTTTATACAAGTATTTCAGTATTTAATAGATTATTAAGAAAAAGAGCACTTGTACCAATGTTAAATGTTGTCAATTTTTTTCTTAACACAATTAAGAAATTAGATTCGCTAAAATCCGGTAAATCAGATTCTTCAACTTTAGATATTTTTGATTCGAACTTGAAATTCAATTTCTGTTTCCGGTAGCACACAAGGTTCAAAGCACGGCAACTTTTCCGAATTCCAACCGAAACGCAATTTATTTCATACGAAGACTAATTATAAATCAATATAAATCTATCACAATTTTTTTATTCTTGATTCAAATCTAAAATTCCAATAGCGCACAGACTACAAGCCACCGCGATCTCTAAAAGATTTCGAACAAAGAAAAGAAATTCGTTTCACACGAGTACCAATCGTAAAAAATAAAAAAAAAAAAAAAAAAAAAAAAAA
>SMSQ01025955.1:79355-93032 GCA_019453375.1 Ctenoplectra terminalis
TTTTTTTTTTTTTTTTTTTTCTCTCAATTCATTTTAACCAATATTCAAAACCACTTCACCTTGGAACTCGTCGAAAAGGCGAACGAGAGAGATGCGAACAACGCTCACAGATTAATCGCTCTCGCATCTCTGAACGTTAAAAAACCACTGGGAACGTAAACCTATTCGTGCATTCTTCTATTTGACACTACGCGGCATTCGAAAATGAGAAACGAGGAGAGAATTACGAGAGGTCCGTGTACGAGAAAGAGACGGCGATGTTATAGTAATGGTAAAGCAGAGCACTCTGACAGAGGTGTCAACACTCTGGAATGTTGATAATCCAGAGATATTGAATTTTTCGTCGATGCGTAACATCGCAGCGGGAAAGTATTCGAGGTCTCACGGACCACCGGACTCATCAGTTATATCCACGTTGCAATATCCGAGAACGGTGCTATCGCACGCGATCTTTAATATATTTTTATAGCATTCTGAACTTGAAGGGCTGTATAAATAAACAAAAGAATATACCCCAACTGGCGTTCACAGAAGATTCTTTTCACGTGCCGCGTTATCGAAATGCAAGCAGATCGCCCTATCGAATTATCGTCCGATTACTCACATTATGCGAAGGTGCAAAAACGGGATGAGTGTCGTAATTATTTCAATAAATTAGTACACTTTACTGCTCCACGCACGAGAAATAAAAATTTCTAGTTCCCGCATTCCTCATCAGGGTGCGACGCGCACGAAAGCGGGATACGCTCTTCCTGACTCTTCTAAACTTTCCCAACTTTTTTCTTCGCCCGTAGATGAATCATTAAAAAGCAATGCGCGCAGAATGTCATCCCTGTATCTCTCGTTTTTTTTTTCTTCTTCTTCTTCCTCGTATTCCTCTTCCTTTTTTAAGCCACGTTACAGCCGATGTAACAGCTTCTTTCTTTTTCACAAATCGAACAGAATGTTTTTACATTTTACTCTTGAGTAAGAAATTTATGTCAAGTTCATTCTTCGTGGATCGAGGATGAAACTTAAGTCCATACACAGGTCGTCGCGATACATTTTTGTTTCGTTCTAGAATAATTCCTGTTTTAAACGGAACGTTGTTAAAGGTTTATACGTTCGCGCGAATCGAACGAATTAGAATTTTTATCGCTTTTTTTTTTTTGTAATATAAAGAGTCGAGATGCGTTCGTTAATGCGCGATGGCATTCAACGAATGTTATTTCGACGGCTGTTGATATCAGACGATATTGTTATCGTTGACATTCTTAAGAGATAGGATTATATCGCGACAAGGGGTCGTTCGAAAATTTTGGTGTTCAAAATATCTGAATGTTTATAAAATTAAGGATTTATTTTAGAACGCAGCTTAACTCACAGTATCGTTACATATGATGCGTATAATGTTTGTCTGCTATATTGTAATGTAATTCGTATTGCATAATTGTGGATGGACCTGAAATATTCAATATCCATCGATTAATTATGAATTTTAGCAGATTACGACAGTTTCGTAATTTTATTCCTTTCAGACCGTTACGTCAGAGTTCATGTATTGTACCAAAAATATTTACCTGCGATCAATTGTTGGAAAACATTTCACGTAGGATATTTTCCTTTTACGGTAATTTATGAAAAAAAAAAAAAAAAAAAAAAAAAAANGTAAATTCGTTTACTAATAATTTATGAAGCATGTAAAAAGCGAGTTTTAATGTACTTGTTTTCGCGATACGTTCGAAACAAATTTGTAGTTCGAAGTAGCATATTTTATTGTAAATATAACACTTTATTTGCAATATATCAAACGTATTGTATTTTAGTACAACCGACTTTGCATTTTTCGACTTCGACGCTTCGTAATACCGATATTAAAACTATGTCTGAAGTTGATAAAAAATCCCTTGATCTTAATTACAATGAAATTTTAAAGGCTCAAAATGATAAGAGTGTTTTAATCATCGATGTCAGGGAAAACGAAGAAATTGATGAAACTGGAAAGCTTCCTGGGAGCATTCATATACCAAGTGTGTTCTAACGTTATTAAGCGAAGTTACAATTATTGCTTTAAGATATCATATAATTATTCAATTTTATCATTACAGTGGGAGAGGTTGCAAATGCGTTGTTGAGTCTTTCCGAGAAAGAGTTTAAAGAGAAGTTTAATAAAGAAAAACCTTCAAAAAATACAAAAATCATATTGAGCTGTAGATCTGGAAAAAGAAGTGGCATGGTTCAAGAGGAAATACAAAAGCTCGGATACGAAAAGTATTTACATATTCTTAAGCATAAGTTTTTACCGCGTCTACTTGTTTCAACGCTTATTCGTGTTTCAGAGCGTACAACTATGTTGGAGGATGGTCGGATTGGGAAAGTAATCAAAAGGTATAAATTTAATACACGATAATTACTGTTTACGTATGTAGATATATTTCTTAATAAACTGCTATCGGTCGTTTAAAATGAAAATTTTTAATCCGATCCTTATTAATAATTAAGTATTTACACATACTTTAATGTATGTATACATATAAATACATACAAATATTTTATCGTATATCCAGAGTTCTTATATACATAACTTCAAATAAAATAAGCTGTTTTTTTTACACAAAATAATTACATCACTTGTTTTTCTGCTCTTGAGCCAATTTCTGGTTAACCATCTCTCTGAACTGTCCTAAAATAAGATTTTCTCTTTTTTGTCGTTCCTCTTTACTAAACATAGCCAAAGCTCGTTTTTCATCCGCAGAATAAATCTGGTTCTCTTTACGAATACGAACAGCTTCCATTCGCCGATGTCTAAAAAAAAAAAAGGAAAAGATTACAAGAATACATTCACGTTCGCTTTCACTGTTCTTTTGTAATTCCAAAAACACAAGTTACCTGCTACCACTCATAACGTAGCCAACAGATTCATACGCGGCAATCTCTTCCGAAGTCAAACCAATTTCACCTCTTCTGGGTATACGTTTTCCTTCCGCGACATACGCAGCCATAGCTGCACCTTCACCGGGCAGAAGAGCTTTGCCAAAGTCTTTAGCAGACAATGTCACGTGTGGTTTCTGAACCGGTCCTACGATGCTTTCGTCGTAGCTCTCATCCGAACTCGATCCTCTCTTAACTTTTGCCTTATCGTTAGCTCCATTCTTCTCTACCCATTCCAATTCCTCGGACTCGCTGTCGGAACTACTGTCCGACTTCTTCTTTTTCTTTTTCCGTTTCTTTTTCTTCTCCTTCTTGGCTTTCTTTTCTTTCTTTAGTTTCTTACTTTTCTGAAACAATAATTAAGTTTACTTATAGAGCCAAAGGAAACTGAACATATTCCTTCGTACCTTCTTCTTCGTCTCGTGTTTCCTTTTTCTGTCTTTCGGCGTAATACTGTCTTTGTATTTATTAAGTTCAAGATCTTCATCGGAACTATATTAAATATAAAACAGTCGTTACGTATACACAATTTATAACAATGATTAGTAGTGAAAGTAAACGTAACCTCTTTAAAATTATTGGTATTAATTATTGTAGATAAAATAGTATAAATGGTAAAGACATCAGAATCTGAGAGAAATATTGTAGCTTCTTACTCTTCGATTCGTGTTGGCGATTTTCCCCAAATTCTGTCAACACCGCATAACCCAATTTGCTCCCTATCTCGTCTACGTGCGTCCATCGTCATACTTGCTTGGCTTGTTTATATGGAATGTCAGAATTTAAAAGAACTACGAATACACCCTCTGGTTCATTCAACGGACATTAAAAAGAGCGGCATATATGAAATTTATTCGCGAAGAAACGAAACATATCTGAGTTTTTAATTTCAATGTACGATTGATTCATTGATTTTCTGTATCGAATAAGATAGCATGATAGCAAGATAGTAACTAATATACTTTTGACTACTAATTTCTTAATAAATAATTTTCAGTGTACTTTTTATCAAGTTTCGTGGTGGTGTACTAAAGAACAAGGTACCACCATTAATTAATTAAATTATAACGCATAGCTTAAGGAATAACTGAAGATTAATTTTTTTTAAATATTACTTATGGTTCTTGAGTTGTGAGCAGTTGTTTAAATATACGCGGTTTACCGATCAAGAAATAGTCCCATGTTCTGAAATACCGACCGTGTAAAAAATCGGACGTTTTGTTATGTCTTCTACGATTTAGAGTGGTGAGTTTGGGAATTATATATAATCACAGACAGGGTCCTGTACCTCGTCTATGTTAATGAACTAAATTAATAAAAGATAATCTAGGAATCATTTTTTTTTTTAATTTAGATTTGATAACAATTCTTACCAAAGGAGCGCTAATATCTCTTTCTATGATCTGTTGGTAACGTTGCGAGTGACACGAAAATGGTAATGGGCCTCTAGAGCCCCATGGATTTGGGCCATGAAAGTACATTAGGATGAGTTCTCTACTCTCATACCTCGTCTGTGACGAAAGCTGTTTTCGCGTTACAATTTAAATACAAACGTCTAGACACTTGTATTCTCTGCCTTTGTCTTTCGGAAGTGATGTAAAGGTATCGCTTTAAGTTGGTAATACATGAATAACATTTTTCAGATATCGCAGACCAACTCTAAAATTAAAGAAAGAGAAATATAAAATATTGCTACGAGGAGAAAAGTATTGAAAGTAAAAATGACCGCATAATTGGGGTAAACTAAAATCATTTATTAAACTGTATGAAAATCGCACTGCGTGTGGATTTTTATACATAATTTGAAATAATAAATTAATAATGTTGTTAGATCTATTTCAAACTTTATAACGATGATGATACAAGCCGCTTCGAAGTTATGCTGAATTGTTTCATAATTGTCTCGTAGTAACGTTCGCAAACAATTATAAAAAGATTTATATATAGCAATTTTTCAATAAAAATATCCTTAAAAATTCTTTGAACGTAAAGAACGAGGAAGCGCTGCCTTTGAATTACGCGCTTGGTTATATAGTCGATGGGTTACATAGTAGAATACGCATTGTATCACTTTCTGTTGAATACATTCAGACTTACGAGTTCCGGTGATGAAATAATTTTCAGTGTATCTCTCGACTATATTTATCCACGCTTATAAGGTTTAGATGTTTTAAAGGGAAATGGTTATTTTAAGTTGTGCAATAATATCAACGCATTATCGGTCAGTACTTTAAGATAGGAGTTGGTGTGCGTGGCCAATTTTGCCAACTATTTCCGGAATAATAAGTTTCCTTGAGGTGACGTTTGCTATTATTGTCTGTAAGGTGTGTTAACGGCATCATAAACGTCGTCACCATTGAAAGATCTTCAAAATATTTGTTTCCCATGTGAAACATTGTATCATCGGAAAAAATAGAGTAATACGTAGTAGGAATTAAATTTTTCTAAGAGGAAGGATATTTAAGTACTTCAGACCAACTTAGTGTCTTCCCAAACACAATGGGCCTAACAATCAGCAGTTTACTTACCCGGCTCTTTGGTAAAAAGCAAATGAGAATATTAATGGTGGGTTTGGATGCTGCTGGAAAAACTACCATATTGTATAAATTGAAGCTTGGAGAAATTGTCACAACAATACCAACCATTGGGTTCAATGTTGAAACTGTTGAATACAGGAATATATGTTTTACGGTATGGGATGTTGGTGGCCAGGATAAAATCAGACCACTATGGAGACATTATTTCCAAAACACACAGGGCCTCATTTACGTTGTCGATAGTAACGATCGTGAACGTATTGGAGAGGCAGAGCGTGAATTAGCAAACATGTTGAAAGAAGATGAACTGCGAGACGCGGTTCTCTTAGTTTTTGCTAATAAACAAGATTTACCAAATGCCATGTCCGCAGCAGAACTCACAGACAAATTGGGCCTGAATTCGTTGCGCGGGCGTCATTGGTATATTCAAAGCACTTGCGCTACTCAAGGACACGGACTTTATGAAGGACTCGATTGGTTGAGTAATGAATTAGCTAAAAAGTGATAAAGCACTGTCGTTATTCATAATCTTCATGAACAATTTATTCATTGAGCATGGATGTAGAAGACAGGTTGCAATTTCCGTTTTGTCAGATTACGCACTATGTGTATGATTTAATACCACTGTGATTGTAATTTTTAAGAGGAAAACTACTTGAAATAATAGAACATAACTTGACTAACTCATTGGTCATAATAGTTAAACAGGTTTCATTTCCAAAGTGAATTTTTCTTTCAAAAAAAAAAAAAAAAAAACAAGAACTATAAATTAGAGGAGTGTATAAATTTACCAATTACACATTTGTATGCTACTTATTTATCCTAATCAATAGAGTTGTGAGTTTACTTAAAAAGTGTATCTTGAATCTTGAAATAAATATGGAGTATTTCTACATTAATTTTAATACATATATTGTTTTCATTTTGAGAGAAAAGTACTACAGTTATCGTTTGTTAAAAATATTACTAACAATTTTTGCTACAACAAAACAAGAAAGTGCACGTGGATTTATATACTTTTGCACTTTACTCTGCATCTATGCAGCAAACTAAAAATAAATTATGTATGTATATTACATAACGTACGGTTACTTTTTTTTTTTTTTTTTTTTTTTCTTTTTTTTTTTTTTTTTTTTTTTTTTTTTTTCCAATAAACAATAAATTATAAAACGAGTAATACTAACAGTAAGTTATAAGAATAAGCATTTAAAACTTCTATCTTCTTCCTTTATTCATAATTTTATAACTTTTTCTGATAAAGATATATTTGTATTGTAAAGTATCGTATACTTATAAATTGAAGAAGAAATTTAGAAATAAAAATATAAATTATAAATTTACAACCGTGTTATACCATTGTGATTTTCTTTCTTAACAAGATTTTAAGATTCTAACAACTTCGCAAGATAGGGAGATACAAGAGGCAAGCATGTTTTATACTCTTCTTGTATAACTCAATGTAATAACTTTATTATAGTACAAAACAGTACATTACCAATACATGCACTGTATAATGTATAACGTATCAAATAATTTGTTAATATGCAGTGTTATTTTTATGCATCATAAAATTTTATTTCATTTCTACTCCATTAAAGACAATGAATAAATTATAGAAATATGTTTCCTACTTATGAGTAATATATACACAGTAGTTCTAACATATGACAGAATAGGGCATCGATTAAAACATTTTAGTACAAGATTTGTATATGAATATCTTATAATGTGTCACAAGTGTTAAATCGTTTAAATTAATTTGCATAAAATTTGTTATTATACAGAGAATTATTGACTTTGTTTACTATATGCATTTCGTAAAATTATTAGTACAACCATTCAATAACAAATTTTCTTTATTTTAGGCAGCAATCACACAGGTCATTGAACAAATACCAAGTACAACATGGTAATTAATTTGTTCAAACTAACTTTTTTTAATACTAGGAGTTGACAGTTGGAATATGTACTTCATGTTTTGTCAGTAGCTTCAAATTAATTATGATTATCTTACACTGATGCCATTCACAAAAATAATTTTTTCAGCAGTTCCTTCATTCATAGCTTACACGATCTTGGCGGAATTCGTAAGTTAACTAAAGGAACACAACTATACTCATTTACGTACCCAAGAATTTTTTTGAGGCGGAGCACTGTGTTTACCCAATGCTGGAAAATGATTTTCCAAAGTATGACTAGTCGTGTGTGTTCGAAAATCAGAACCGCTCTTTAAAACTTGTCCACAGGTTGCACAAATCTCTAGACCTTTAATCTTATTGCCACTCTCCTTTTTATGAACTTTATATAGTTCTTGTTGCTTTTCAATATCAGGCAGAAGAACTAAAAGCTCTAGAAATACATTCTCAAAAGCGCTGACACCCATAATTTCACGACAATGCGTATAATAATCTTGAGCTTTATACGTTCCGAGACGAAACAGTCCACTTATACATCGAAAATCCTGAATCTGATCCTGTTGCATCAGAACATCGTTAACTTTAGCTACAAGACATTGATTTCTCTTCTGAAATTCTGGAGGAGGTACGTAACTGTATGTACTATCGTGCTTACTATTATCCGGCAAAATAGAGTAACTCTCTCCAGAACTGTTTGTGAAAGTCAATCCATTACTGTTATTCAGTTTATCCATGCTATTATACTTTATACAAAAACCAGGAGGCGGAGGGGTCGTTGTTCCAAATCCAGGTGGTGGGTTTGTAAAACCTGGCGGTTTAGAACTGCTGCCACTTAAAGCTGGAAACTCTTCTAAATGACGGACATTTCTATTGGTAGAATTTAAACTATCTATTTTTAATTCGGTACGTTTTCTCTGCACTCCATTAGAAGCATTATTATCGGTATCCGTATTTACAGCTGTTTCATTGTCTATGTTTTTATGCTTCTTCTTCTCCTTTTTATTAATCTGTTCCGTTTCCTTTGGAGACTGAACATTTATATTTTTTGATGTATTTTCACTGTTACTGATACTATCCACATTTCGTATAGACTGAGAACTTGACTGCACGGCATTCGTGTTATTCGTATTACATGGACTTTTAGGTGTTTCACACTCTTTTTTTACTACAACGGTACTTACATTTATTTTTGAACTACTACTGTCATTCCCATTAGCACTATTATTATTACAATTTTGTTTGACCTTTTTCTTTTTCGTTTTCCCTTTTGTCATATCCGTGGTCGTTTTTACACTGTTACTGTTATTAGAACTCTGTGGTTGACCCCAAGAAGGAACTACCGTGATTGTTGATTGTTTTTTTGATTTCGATGATTTCGATAACGTAGGAAAATCTTCCCCAGATTGAATAGGTGGCGGGGAGGGTACCAGCGGTGGTGAGGCCACTTTTTTAGGTTTCGGTACTGACGTAGACGCTGATTTAGAACAAGTCCATTGTAGAACTTCCTTCCAATGAGCCGAATTTGTATTACTACTAGTCGATGGTTCTGCGGATCCCAGTGCAGGAAATGATTCCATCGAAAGTTGAGCAGGACGAATTCTGATATTAGGACCTGAAACTTTTGTAGTAACAGTTCCATTTGGTTCGTGATTTACTTGAATAGATACATTAGAAGTTGTACTCTTTTGAGATTGTGCACTCGATCCTGAAGCATTAGAGCTGGATACGCTAAAGTTAACAGTTTTAGAAATACTCGTACTTCCTGATTCCGGTCCCAATGCGGGGAAATTTTCGTCTGTAACAGCAAGAGGCTGAGGTCTTATGGTACTACGAATCGTTACGTTACCTCTGCCTTTACTTTGACTTAAGGTAGGTACAATAGGTGCAATGTTACCCAATGTAGGAAATTCTTCTGTACTCTGTACATCCACGGATGGTTGTCGTACAAAAGTAGGTTCGTTGTTTGACACAAATACGTTAGAAGTGTTCGGTGCAACTGTTTGCTGATATTCCCTGAGATTATACTCTCTTCCACTGTAATCTCTTGAATTCCTAGAAGTCGATGGACCTAACATTCCTCTTCTATTCATTCGATTTTCACCGCGCGGTGCTAGTGTAAATTCTAGCTCTAATGTTCTTGCTTGCTTTGCAGCAGCTTTGCTCAACTGTTTACTATGAACACTTGCCTTATGTGCTTTAAGATCTATATCAGTCCTAAAGACACTTGTAAATTTTTCCTCGGCACATATTCCTTCTTCGCATAAGAAATGCTCTTGTCTGAAATGATCTCTGAGATAATCATAAGAGCTGTAGTATTGATGTAAACCATCCGCATCACAGAAATGACAATATAAATGATCCCTTCTTAAATGTCGAAATAACTCATCGTTATCCATATAACGTTGATCACAAAATTCACACAACGGATGCCCTTTGTGACTTTTATCATCAATATCTCCTTTCCTCCTATGTTGTGCAAGATCGGGTCTTGTATAACAACGTCTTTCATGAGAAAATATCTGTTGCAAAGAAAGAAGAATCCTTTAGTAAAATCAAATTAATTTGTTATTACGATGTGTCACAAAATAATCTCAGTCTATTTTAAAATAAAATATCACATAATTTTAACTTACCTTTAAGTTTTCCACGCAAAGGTCACAGTAGTATAACTCATGCTGATATCTCATATGATTTTTCAAACTATTAAAATTATGAAACACAGGGTTTTCTTTACATATATTGCAACTATTAGCCAATAAATCATAAAATTTACTTTGAATGTCAGGCGTATCGAAATAGATATTGTATCTCGTGTCCAATAAACTGCCTTTACGTAATTGGCAAAACGGCTTTATCTCCTTTGTAAATACAACTTTTGGTAAGTCTTGACGACAAATGGGACACTCGTTTTGACAACAGAGCACCCTCATTCGAGTGCTACATTCATAACACACAGGATGTTCACACATACCAATGCTATAAATATCAACATTTTTGTAGCACACAACACAGGTGTTATTGTTGGTACTTTCATTGCTACCGGACATTCTTTTCAACAAAATTTCCTTCGCAAATATTAATCTCTCTCAATGTACACTCTGCTCGCAGAATGTAACAAATTCTTATTTTATACTTATTTTATCAAATTCCTTTTTACCGAATCCCAGACTCTGACGGGATAAATTATATCATTCTCTGGAACTTCCTGCACAATCTGCAAAACAATTGACGTTTCAATTTCGATATATTCATTTTCTATAAATATAATCTTAACTACTATGATCGAATGCCACCTTCTTGGTAACTTTGATTAGTTATCAAAAGAATACTTTAGTTAGGCTGATAAAGCATAACACGAACGTACAGAATTTATTTGGTATCATTTTTATATTTAACTAGTAGAATAAAGATGTATGTGTTCAGATACTTCACAGTCACTAGATTCCAGAAGGGAAAAATATTTTGCGAAAAAAAGACTGTTTATATTCTGGATACTAACGATATGAAAATATTTTCTTCAAAATTATTGAACACGTTTCAGAAGATAGGTAGAAAAAATAAGTAATACCGCCTGAAAATTGTTCCAATAAGCAGATGGTAAAATCTCACAAGATGTCCCTGAAAGAAAAAGGTTATCACGATTTATGTACTATGTTGGTTGGTTTGATGAATTCAGCTCGATGAGCTAGCAGGTTCCGGTTTCTTCTGTTTCAGTCATTACTAAGTTAAAGAGTAACTAGATAAACTAGTGATTTGAATCTAGTGCTATTTCACTTAAAATCTAACAATTTAAACAAACATTGTAAGATTTGCTTAACTTGTATCTTCATTTTATATGAATATTTATTACTTTCATATTTATTTTCCCGATATATAGATGAAAAATTAAGAATATCGTTTTATGAAAAATATTCAAGGAAAGGAAACGAAGAATAATAAAGTTAAATTATAATCTTATACTACTTTCATACGCATTTATACACGAATGAACGATTTTCGAGCGAGTTTTAAAACTAATCTAAATTTAATCTAAATTTAATCTAAATTCTCTGTTCTTATGTTTTTACTGCAATAATTTTATTGCAAGAATTAAATAAAATAAATGAATTTTTATTTGAGCAAAAATTTTCTTTTATACAACTTAGAATACTACGCAAAATTTATATTATACGCACAAAGAAAATCGTCTCGTTCGAGATCTAATCAAGACTGTAGAATATTTTAATGCATATATTTATATCATATCGAATATATCTATTCCTTATTCACACTATGTTCAGCTATTAACTTTTTTTTCAAGAATAACATTTGTTATTAAATATTAGACGTTTGATACTTAAAACTATATATTAGTACAGTTGTATAATTAATCATTTTCCTGCTTTTAAAAATATTGTGTACGTATCGTAAAGTATACTGTTATGTAAATATAAAAGAATTGTCAGTTAAAGATAAAAAAATAACAACACAGGATCAATTGTATAGGAAGACTAATATTTTTTGATAGATTTCCGTATAAGTGCCAATCTTTGTTTATGAGCTTCTGTAACCGTTGCACGTTTATACGGGCGTACTTCGTCCGTGCCGAAACCAGGGATCCACATATTCCAATTTCTTTCTAAAAATTGAACAACGATTCGTATAGATACGCTTAATTACGCTGCATCGAATAATAACTTCCTCGATTAATTTTCACAACCTACCTAAATGTAATTGTACATCTTTTACTTCAACGGTGTTCGCGTGCCGGTGCTTAGCCAGCAAACACGCAGCGTTCACAGTTGTCTCCACAAAATCATCGGCCAACTGTAACAACATTTCTTCCACCTCTTCGTCTAATTGTTCAGTGGGATCTACCTCTTTCACAAGATCTTGTAATCTCGTTTTAGTCAAAAACTGAAACGAAGATGAAAAAAAAAGGAAAAGAAAAATGAAATATAACAAAATATTGCTATCCTTTCCACGCAACAAACATACCTGTGGAAAATCATTGAACGAACTTTGTTGCTGTTGTTGCGGTTGCTGCTGCTGTTGCTGAGTAGAAGGTTGCTGTACTACCTGCTGTTTTGGAGGTTGCGATACAAATTGTGTCTGCTGAGATTGTGTCTGAGGCTGTAATATTTGTACCACTGTATTACCACTTTGTATATTAGGCACAGTAGACGTTGCCTGAGCGTTAGGTCCTATAGATTGTAAACTACCAAGCACAGGTGTCATATCGGATCCTGCGTTGGTAGTCTGTACGAGAGCCGTTTGCTGTGACATTTTTCTTAATCCGTTCACTTATTACTCTCCTTTAATTATTTTATTAGGTAAATTCAAATAATTGTAACCTGTAAAACATAATTGCTTGTTATCATAAACTGCTAGTTTTCTTACTGAACGTGCGACACAGGCACCAAACGTTCCCTAATGACATAACTCTCTAGATCCGTGATTGTATCATACGAAAGAGATATGAATTTTTACCACTTGAGGTGGCGCATACGTCGTTAATACTTGGAATGTTTTACATCACAATGTCTTGAACTTTGCGCTAAATATTTCCCCATACCGAATATCGGATCCCGTAACGCTCAGTTCAGCTTACTATCCGTAAAGCACGAGTAAATCTTTTAACGCGTGAGCTTTCTTAGCCGTGGGCGCTGTCATCGATAGATTCAAGATGGCTATGGTGCATTGTAGAAGAGAAAATTTGAAACGTTTGAACGATAATTTTTAATAATACACGATATTAAATCGATTGGAGAATAATTCGTTTCAAGTTTCGATAATATATGTAAGGTTAATTTTTCTCGCCAACGCTGAGAGTAGCACCAAGAAAGAACGAAAAACCAAAATGGCATTTTTCGAAGCGAGCTGATTTGAGAAAGAATCTCCGATGTCAGCGGGGAGGATGATTTCCTTAGTTTTGTGGCGATTTCGCCAGTGATCAAGGTGAATTGACTGGTTGTAAGTTTGTTGGTTGTAAAGTTACCGTACTCGGGCGTATACATTGTTCTTATCATGTTATCGTACGATGCTGATAAAGTTAATAAGCATGCTGTCATTTGAAATAAATGTTCCATAACCACCTTCTTAATAATTGGATAAGCTCTCTGTCGAATGTATTTTTTGTAATCTCATTTGTATTAAGAAATAATTAGAGAATAAACGTAAATTTGAAAGGACGATCGTTGCTTGAGATTATTGACTGAACATTAATTGTTAACCGAATACAAATTTGTATATCTTTATTTTTGTGACGATATCTTTTGCGAGATTAATTGAATTGTACGACGTATCTACTGTACGATCGTATTCTTCCTTTTTTT
>SMSQ01025955.1:97885-108635 GCA_019453375.1 Ctenoplectra terminalis
AAAAAAAAAAAAAAAAAAGAAAGAAATGGTTCGTATAATTTTGTTTTTCATAAAGGTGCGTTCAAGATAACGTAAGTTCTCAACGATCATACTTTGTGAAACCGCCACTTTCGAGTTTGACTCTCTTTTTCAAGAACAAGGAAATGGAAAAGGAGTATAGGGAGAATGCTCACAAGGTTAGCGAATGTATCAGTGGAAATCCACCTACTCTGGCTACCTCGAGATTTAATACGTACTTTGATATTCTGATATCGGCATTGGTTTACACTGCCGTTACGGTTTCGCTTTTTTTACTTTGCGAACCAACGTTATACTATATGATTTTCTTTGTGTACGCCACTACCATACAAATTATAGCTGTGTCACTTTGTGTTCGTCAACTTTTGTATCCGAATATGGTCCACGCAACGTTGACGCAGCAAATATTTAGATTCTTCTCGCAGTGGTATCCTTGGCATATTTGCGGTGCAGTTCTTGTCGGCTTACCGATTGCATCAATTCTTCTTAATTATACGTGCACCAACTTCCATAATTTGAATAATTTCGAATATTATTACGGTTATTTGATCTTCGTCGGTTTAGTACATTTTTGTAATTTCACGCAACTCAATTGCTGGATGAAGAATTTCTTGGTAACGTTAATGGGTATACTGTTTCTTTATCTTGTAATGAATCACTTATCGCATAGTCAAGAAAATCTCAGCAATCAATTTATTAACTTGTTAAATTATTCCGAATCTTCAGTGAATCCGTATGCCGGTGATTTAATTGCGAATCAATTAAATGAAACTGTTACAAAAAAAGTATTTAACAATACCTCTGTTTTCTCATCAGATTCCATAACAAGAATTGTTCTTATAAGGCAGCAAGAGGCAGAAATCAGATATCACGAAAGATTATACAACTCAGAGATTTTTTTAGACATGATACTTCTACTTCTATTAGTTTGGTTCTTAAATCGTGAATTCGAAATTAGTTATCGGTTAAGCTTTCACGGAAACGCCGTTGCTGCACGGGATAAAAGTCGTGTACAGTCGATGAAAAATCAAGCCGATTGGCTTTTACATAACATTATACCAAAATACGTTGCCGATCAATTAAAAACCACTGCTAAATATTCCCAAAATCACAAAGCTGTAGGAATCATCTTCGCAAGTATAATGAACTTCAACGAGCTTTACGACGAATCGTATTTAGGCGGTAAAGAATACTTGCGCGTGCTTAACGAACTTATCGGCGACTTTGATGAACTGTTAGAAAAATCTGAATTCTCGAACGTAGAAAAGATAAAAACTATCGGTAGCACGTTTATGGCAGCAAGCGGTTTGAACCCGCAAGTTAGGCAGCAAAGTGAACACGAATACACGCATCTGTTCCAATTGGTAGACTTTGCTATCGCGATGCATAAAGTGATAAATGATTTTAATCGAGATTTGTTAGGTTTTAAATTAATCTTGAGAATCGGCTTTAATTATGGTGACGTAACTGCCGGTGTGATCGGAGCAACAAAGTTGTACTATGATATTTGGGGTGACGCTGTAAATATAGCATCTAGAATGGACTCGACTGGAGTCGCTGGAAGAATACAAGTGGCCAAGAACTCTTTAGACGTTCTTTCAGAACGATACGAGTTCGAACCACGTGGCCAGGTCTATGTTAAAGGAAAAGATAATATGGACGTGTTTTTATTAATAGGAAAAAATGATGATATTGATACAACAATGAGCACTTAAATGTTTTCAGATGCCTAATGATGAGGTCGATTGTTTGCGAAATTAATCGTTTGCACGTTACACTTATATCGAGCATATGATCTTTTCCGGATCAGGCTTCTAGCGATATTTCGATCTCGTTAAGAATTGTATGAATCTGCAGTATAACGTACCGTCAACGTTACACACGTTAAAAAAAACGTACCTTACTCTTCAATTGCTCGCTCATTAAAGATATTTATTCTTAACGAAATGTTCACTGTATTTTTTTACGTAATTTAAGAGCATCAGATGCGAGACCTACCAAAACCTACCTTTATAAAAAAGAAAAAAGAAAAAAGGAAAAAAAAAAAAAAAAAAAAAAAAGTACAAAATCAAATCGATTCGAAGAAATGAAATTTTTTCCTAATAATTGTTGCGAAAAATCTATCGAGACAAATATAGTACGCATCTTCATTGTTTGTGTGCTGAATGAACGAACGAACGATGTGAATGAGCGGATGAAAGTTATATAAAATGACCGATTGTGGTCGTCGTCAACAGTTCCTAGTATAAAACGTGCGACTTATTAGATAACTATTAATTATCTCATGTGTAAAAAGATTTCTAATATTTTCTTTTATTAATTCTTTCCGATTTCTGTAAGATTATATATATATATATATCTTGTTTCCTTTCTTAACGCGAGTAACTAATTAGAATTATAGAAAAAGAAATCTGAACATAAAGGTATATCGAATTGTTTGGAAAATATCATTGTAAGAAAGTACCTTGAATCTCAAAACGATTTCTCAAGAGTTATTTTGTTCAGAAAATTATGGTGGAGTTTCTATACCTGCTCTAGTTTACAAGCACTCGTTCAGTGTATATTTCTCGTTAATTTTTCGCACGGTGAATACTGTAAAAAAAAAAAAAAAGAAAAACCTGTTTTAAGGTTACCATAATTCTCGAAAACTTAGTACTCAATGATTCCATGCAAGGTTTGCATTCTGTTTTAGTTAGAACATACAATAGAAGTGAATTCATTGGTATATCTTATCGCAATACTGTTTCAGGATTCATCGCATTGACTACCGCATCGATAATAAAACCGTACTTTATAAATTATCATTCCGTAATTTTCTAATCTGTTTTACTTCTTCTTTGTTTAATATTGGTAAAAAAGGTATACAAGATGATATAAAGACAGTGAAATATTTTCGGCATTTTACTGCAGTTGTACTTCAGACAATTTTTAGAAGTTCAATACATGAAGCCCTTTTAATGTCCCATTTTTTGTATGTGCATACATACATACGTATAAAAATTACAAAACGTGTCTTGGACTCTAACATTGTCTTATTCGTACTTATGTTGAAACGTGTTAACAGATTTTGCAATCTTCATGAAAGTATAGTTACAAGTGTAAGCAAATTGAATAACTATAAATGCGCAAAGTATTTTAATTTCATTGTTATCTTAATGTACGTACTATCGCGTACTTTGAAGAAAAACGATTAAACTCTAACGCGGTAACTAGTTTAACTAGTGATCAAATTTACACCTGATTAGTTGTACTCTGTTATAATAATCTTTTTTCATAGTATTTTGTTTCAAAATATAGTCTTTATAAATTTTGTTTTTTATAATATATATGTGTATATATATATATATGATGTTAATTCGATAAACAAATTTATTATATTTAACGAGATATAATTTAATGTTAAATTTTAGTATTTGAATTATTACTCGATGTACATCGAATCAACGAAAGAACGATATGATTTAAAAATTTTCTCTATCTAACGTTATAAGTCTTTCACATAGTACAGCCTTTTTCGCGATAGTACTTCATTTTGTTTTCAACAATGTGCTTCACCATATAACATATGAATCCGTGATGATTGTCACGTATCAAGTGAACATTAATATCTATAATTTTATGTATTGTCACTATTTGATGTGTAATGGCAATCATGTAAAGTACTAATCCCGTTTTCATGCGATAGCTACAGTGCTACATTATTCACAATAACGAAATAAAATTAATTAAAGTAACTAAAAAGAAGTAACAACGAAACGTGAAAATATTACATGTTTGATTCGCATATAAGCACCTGAAATGCTGCATTCTTGACAGTTTTAAACGAAAAATAAAAGTTGCATTTAATCGTCGTAACATGTCCTAAACGGAGAATCACTATATCATTGAATGATATCACTTTAAACGAAAACAAAAAAAAACAAAAAAACAAAAAAGAGCGCATTTTGTATGCTTCTAAAATGCCTAAATAGATTTTTTAAAACGAAAATGATACGAAACATAATATGTAGCGCTTTTAAAAAGTGCTGAGAAACGTACACATTTTTCTTTCGATTAAAAACAATTATAATCAATTCGAATACAAATTTTTTATACCAAATCGTAAAATTGTTTTATATAAATCAACAACCTTTGTATTGTACATTAGCGAAATATTGTTTACAAAAACTGTACTACACATCCATCGCGTGATCGTTAAAAACCATGCTGTTTTACATTGTTACAAGAGATTTTATGTAAATCCAAAGGAATAGTAATAAATGCGTAAGACTTAATATACAATTCATTGATAACCTATTTAGATTCATTTGAAATTTGTTTTGTCATACGTACTGAATTTTCTTTGTTAGTAACAAATATCGTCTTATGTTACACGTGCCTATCCATACGCACCATGCATACAATACATACACACACACGCACGCGCGCGCACACCCTGGATACTCGAGAAACAAAAAAAAATTTTCTGTATACGTTGAAGCTCCGAGTTGAAAATAAGAGGGTTTCACAAACGACACTGGGCTTTTTTCTTTTTTTTTTTCTTTTACAAACTATTCACAATCGACGTTGAACGCACGCGTAAGCGTATTTCCTTTCAATTTTATTCTTTATCCAATATATAAGTAATTAAGTGTAACTTGTGTCGCGAGACTGTGTATGCACGCGTTCAACTTCGTGAATAATTTTAATATGAAAGTCTATTTGAAACGAACCTTATTCTGTGAAGTCCTCTCATTTCAATTACAGGATTCCCTTATGTATATAGTTCAATCTTTTTCTTGTAGGAAATCGTTTTCACGATGATTTATTACTATTTATTAATTCAGACCATGTGCACGCAATATGGTCATCTAAATGGAGTTTTTGCTACGTAGGTCCTGCGAATAAAGCTGCAAACCCGCTATCAGTCGAATTTTCGGATACTTCATCCACGCGTATTGCTTGTTGCTTTCCAAAAACTTCTATTCGTGGTAAATTGTCTATCTTGACTTCTTTACGAAACAACTGTCCAACACTTCGACCGATAAGCTATAACAGATATCATGCAACATATTCGTGAACACCGTTCCGCTATACATTTTATTTTAAGTATATACCCGTAAATTTTACCTGATTCGTAATTTTCTTGAAAAGATCTTTCTTTCCCTTTTCAACTTTATTTCCCTTAGTACTAACTACAGCCATCTTTTCATCGAAACGCTGCAAGTCCGTTGGATTAACGCCTGGGATTTGCTGCATTACCTCGATGATATTGGGGAATTTAGGTCGTAGACATTCGTAAACTTGTGCGCCCAAAGTTATGAGAGAACCTTGATTGGCTTCGTGTTGTCCGTGAAGCTGCAAACCTTGAAGAATCGCTACCATAATATGAGCAGCCATGGAAGGTGTTAAACTGCCATCAGCCGCCAATGCTCGTACGACTGGTCCGGTTAACATCGTAGCCTTCAAACTGGCATTTGAATCGTTCCATGCTAAAGCACTACACGTAATAGAAATTTTTCATTTATGATCGATCCTGATAGAGAACGAATGTTAAATCAACTATTATATTCAAATTACCCCAAAACGCATAAAACAATACTGTGACACGTAGACGGATGACGAAGAACAACGGCTCCCAATTCGCTAACAACTTCGGCGACTATACTACTTCCACGCGACGAAGGAGGATCTATGGCCATGCCACCACTGTCTTGTTCCATGGTATCAGGAGGCGTTGCATCGCTAGCCGCACCGCCAACAAGAGCTACTTTCAACACATCCACGAAGTCTCTGGTCAAATTTCTATTCAACATATCAGCAATAACTTCTTGCGTGTCGGTATTTTCTTCGTCCAAGCCACCGGATTCGTAAAGATGCGCGATATACTGCCATTTTGCGCTTAACCTTTGGCACACTGTTGTAAAATGATCGAATAACAAGCGAATGTAAATAAGAAACGAAGAAAAATAAGTTTAATAATAAGAAGATAAAAATATCTTACTATGTGCGGAAACATGAGCCAAAACGGGTACAAGAACACTTTCGTAAAATGCAGGTGGACAAGAGTATATGAATGGTTTCATAAAAACGCGTATAATTGGCCTCAATCTGTAATCTGGAATCATCTAAAGGAGAAAATCAAATCGAATCTTTATATTGAAGTGTTAAGAAAAATAATTAAACGTATAATTAAAATCACTGAAAAATTACCTCCATATTAGAGAAAACTGAATTAATAAGTGCCGGTGCTAAACCAGGTAACTGATAGAAATCTCTTCCAATCATATGACATCCACTACCCAGCATATGGTAGCACAGATCATGAATGGTACTAAGGAACGATTGCATTCGAACCGAAGCCGTAAACGAAGATTGATCGGGTTCGGAAGCTCGATCATTGTCGTTTATTGTATTTAAACCTAGTAGATTCGCTTTTTCTGCTTCCAATAATTCATGAGCATTTTTGTACCCCTGATACAAATATGAAAAAAAACTATTAGATTTTTCTTTATGCAATTATGAAAAAAAAAAAAAAAAAAAGAAAGAAAAAAATAATTATCAATGCCTTTATTACCTCTGATAAAGCTGCCAAAGCAGTACGCGTGAATAGAGCATTCATTGTTCTGAGCAATGCAAAAAGTGTTGGCAGTATTGGAATTACATGTGGTGTAGCAGGATTTCTGTATACCGGATTTCCACTTTCGCTGAGCGCAGCTACGAAACTGCCTCTTGCAGCGCGATCAGGGTCATCAGGAATGGAGCACCGTTTTACAACGCACAGTATTGTACAAATGCAAATCATTAAGTCGCTTCGATTCTGTCCTGCCGGATCTTCGGTAATATTTTCAACCGGTGACCGGTCTAAGCCTATAAATCTCATTAATTCGGGCGGTTCTTTAAACGATTCAGATCCAAGCGTAATAAATTTCGCTGATGCGTCACCGATTATTTCAGCAACGAATCTAGTCTGTCTTTCGTAATCACAGAAGTGATTCGATATCAACAACAGTGCTTCATAGAGCAAGGTAGTCTCCATTTTGGACAAAGGACTAGGCTCTCTCGCTAAGCCTCGAACCATCGTACGTATTTGCTCGAAAACTGGGAGCAACAACAACGGATATTTCAAACTGATCTTAACCATGAGACTGGCCGCGTGTCGTCTTACATTCTTTGCTGCTCTAGATCGAGTACCCTTTGTTTCACCAGGTGCTTCAAATACCAGGGCAGCAAAGATCTTTTCCAGAACTCTAGGGAGGATAGCCACTCCTGGCATAGCCATTGAACCAGTTGACATAGATAAGAACACGAAGAGAGCACTGATGCAAGAAAGCAGTGCGGATAATAACCAAGGATCTTGTGGAGAATAACCGAGACATAATTCCAACAACTGAAGGCCAGTTTGTACGCTGGGTCGCTCGTTGATCAGTAGAATTCTTGATACAACAGAATCTAAAGCTTGTGCAAGAGCTTCCCATTCAAGGTATTGTGGGTCATTTTGATCACTTTGATATCGAAGATCCGTCATTCCTTTCGTTATCTTAGCTGTTAACCATTGTTGTACATAAGTAAATGTTACTAGCGGTGCTACCATCGTTGCGTGTCGAAATCCTTCTAATAAATCAGTTCTGAATCGATGTAGAAAAACATTGAACTCTTCTACCGAATCATAGTCCGCGAGACAATACGCGCTCATTCCATTAGCTTGTCTACCTTGTGGGTATGCCACTTTTATCAGCTTTGGCGCTGTACTTTCTACATACTTTGGTATGTATGTTAATAACAATGGATCTTGCTTGATCTGTTCGTGTTTAAACAACATTATCCAGATTGCATTTGCCATATGTGTTAACGTCAAGCTTGAATACATGGTAAAAGTTAACACAGTGTCTAAAAATATATTGAAATGTGTTGGCCGAATACTGGAACCATCATCTTTGCCCCAAAGCGTACACAGTTGAGTTGCCATTCCAGTTAATACCTGGATTAAAAATTGATATCTGTTGTTAATAAAACATATTTATAATCAACAATATATTTTGCATTAAATTGAAACTCACCTGTGTTAACTTTTTTAAAAACAAATAATGGTTTTCGTGAAATTCATTTGTTCCAGTAACAGGTGGTGCCGCAGTTGCTGCCGTATAAATGTATCTCAAAGCGTCTTCGGAAAATAAAATCATTAGCTGCTTTCTGTCTTCAGCTTTTCCTTTACGGTTTACAATTTGTAATAAACATTCAGCTGCTGAGCATTGAAATATCGGATCTCCCAACAAAAGGCATAATATTTGTAACAATCTACCATCTTCTGCCATGACATGATTGATTGAAATCCATTCTACAAATCCGGTTAACGTGGACAGTACTACCTATCGTATAAAAATTATTTTATTTTATTTTATTTTGTACGCATAATTGACAATTTCGTTCTGTAAAAATTGATGTAAACAACTTACCTGCACCACTTTACTATGCGCGGCTGCTTCAGAAGTACAACCTAAACTGTTTTTCTTTTGAAATTCTGAAAAGTGTTGTTCCATTAATCTTAGAAAAAAACTAAAAATTTCAGCCATATTTGTGTTAAGCGCTTGGTATATGTCCTTTCTTCTTTGATTAGATTCTAATGTTTGTAAAAGTGCCACATCCTCTACAAGTCTTAAAAACACTAAAAGAACCAACTCAGTTTGACTTTCGCCCCTTGTACAAGCTTGACTAAGTTCAGCAAGCAATGTAGGCCATTGTTGTGGCCATTCTCTTTTTATCATTTCTACCACAACACGAGAAAGCGCGTCTTTAATATGAGCTTCCTCTTGTAATAATGGTTCCGTGCCTTCTTGAAGTAATTTCATTGCATTTTCTTTTATAAATATTTTTTCCGACTGAGATATTTGTGTCCATCTGTATTTGATGCAATGTTCCATAAGCTGTAGCCCGAAATGCCGAACTACAGAACTTCTATTCGGAGCTTTCTGTGCCAGGTATAATCCGCATTGTGCGCATAGAGGAGACGATTCCTTGAATCTTTCACAAGCATTATACACTTCCAAACGTTGCTGTTGCGGAACATTCGGCGACATCATCACTTCTACCACTTGAGCAAGTTCCGCTGATATTTGGGCAACATTGCCCACTCCGAACTCCATTCCTACCTATTGCGCTACAATTGAAAATAACGATTGTTTCAATAATTTTTAATACATTGGGACAAAAAAAAAAAACAATCACGTAAGTTTCTTAAATTTCCATACTTTTTATCTAAATTTATATCACGTTGACATTGATAAAAATATAATTTACAATACATAGTAAACGCATCGTTCATCAATATATATACATATATACAGGGTAGAATTAGAAGAACATTTTACGTATCCATAAATTCATCTCAAAAATGTACAATGAAGAGTATTTTTATATCCCACAAGTTCAATACAGACTTGTACGTAAAAAGTATACAATTGGTATTTAAAGATATGACCTCTGAAACATATGTGTAACAGACACCGATCATTTTATCTACTTCTACTTCAAACGATAAAAACAATTAATTCTTTTCTCCTGATTTAAAGTACTTTTATAAACACAACGCATCAAGAAAAGATAATCCTCGGTGTCTGCTAACGTGTAATGTTTCCAAGCGACATGCAAACCTTTGTGAGATGGTAAAAATTTCAAAGAAACAAAATCATGAAAGGGAAACGCTTGAATTTCGCGAAACATGACATTATGAAAATTCAAATTCACGGGCCAAGCGAATAGAAATAAACATGATTCGTGAAAGATATCGGAGCCCCGTGCGTTTTATCAAAATATTACAGGGAATCCTAGAAATTTGTAAAGAAATTAGATTATGCGAAAACCAGTAATTACAATGCAAGAAAAACACGAGGCGAACCAGCTTGTAAAGTATGCGTAGCATGCCCTGGTAAGCATGCCTTGACAGAAGGCACCTACCTCGTAATGCGATCGTAGATCGAGATAGATCGGGGATACACGTTTGGCAAAAATACTGCCAATACGGTTTGTCAATTCATAGCTGATGGTCTCTTAAGGAATCAAAAACTCGCGGCGTGTAGAAGCGGTGATCTTATATTTAGTCAGAGAAGTTCGGTTCCGAGAGATATGCGGCACGTTGAACGATTACATATAGCATACGTAAAATACGTACTGCCCTCTGGATGGTTTAAATTCGATCTAACCTTACCCTTATAGCGCGTGCATGTTTTTTATGTTTATATGAATTGGATTTGCGGCTGTAACTTAAATGTTATTTCCAGTAATTATATGGTAAAAAAGAAAAATGAGACAAATCAAGGAAGAGATCTGCAACGATCGTTTACCTTTCGCATAAGTTCGTTAAGATTTCTTCGAGTGAGATTTTTCCGATTGATAGATTCGATGGAATTTTATAGGTTATGCCGGTGATCTTTTCTCGATCTTAACACAATCACGCCTCTCGTATTGGGAGCGATAATACGAATAGACGATGGACGAAGCTCTGACCACACCACCTACATTCGAGTTGCATTTCTCTAAGCAAATATATTGCGTCGAATTGTCTCCGTACGAATGGTCTCAACATTTAATATGTGTTGCCCTAGCTGAGGAAATTGTAATCGGTACTGTTAAGTTTCAGGTAAAGTTATTGAGTTTCATCATGCGAGTATACGCGCGTATCGAAGTTTGAATTCAAACTCGACGCGATACGCTTAATCGATGTTTCATGAGAATTGTTTTTGCTTTTTTTTTTTTT
>SMSQ01025955.1:109726-170436 GCA_019453375.1 Ctenoplectra terminalis
TTTTTTTTTTTTTTCTTTTTTTTTCTTTTTTCATGACAAAAAATTGATAGAATACAAGTTAAGGATTGATTTGTAATAAGATGTTAAAATTTGTGAATAAAGGTTGAATAATTTAATAAAATTTATTTATAATCGTTGATAAATAGTTTGTTGAAAATATATTTTTTTGAAAATATAAATCAATAAAGAAGATAGTTGTGGAATTGATGAAATTAAAAGAGATAATTTATTTACAAAGAAATAATTGTTATTTTTATCGTACGATAAGGAGGAGGACGAAGCAGTAGAAGACATTGCTTTCAATGCTTTTAGAACGTTTAGACACGATACTAGACCGCATGCCGTCGCTTGGAGTCCAGAAACCTCCTTGAGCGTTGTACCGAAAGTTCTAATGTTTTGTGTTGCTGGAGCAGATTTCAAAATAAGATTGTACAGCAGCGATATGAACGAACATACTGTGTGCGAAGTAAGTTTAAAAAATTATAAACGGTATAATTAATTATCTATGATTAAACTTAATAATAATTTTTTTTTTGTTTCCGATATAAGATGGAAGGTCACAAGGATTATATAAATTCAATTTGTTATGAAACTGAAGGCGAAATATTGGCTTCTGTATCTGACGATCATACTTGTAAACTTTGGGCCGTAAAGGAAGATGAAAAATCTATATCTACGTTTTATTTAACATCTCCTGGAATGAGTGTATGTTTTCATCCTGAAAAGTCTGGCAAACTTCTTGTCGGTGAAAAAAATGGATTGATTCACATGTACGATGTAAGAGGCCAGCAAGCAATTATGTCTCTGGATGCAGATATTGTTCCCTTAATGTCAATCGATTGGGGAATAAATCCGTTAAAAGTTATAGCTATAGCAGCTGGACAGCTAATCTTATGGGATATATCGAAACCTAGGTAATGTAACTGAGCATACGTTTAAAAATTAATCAATGAACAAATTAATAATTATTGTACGTTTAATGAAAATTTTTGTTATTTTCAGTCCTCCTTTAGAATCAAAACCCCTTCATATTGAAGGTGGATTAACTGTGAAATTTTCTCCTGCCTATGAACATTTTGTAGCAAGTATAGGCAGGCCAAGTAATTTATTGAAAGTTACAAATATAAAAACTGAACAAGAGATAATTTGTGGCCAAGTTAAATTAATAGGTGGAATAACGTGGCATTATAAATTACCATATATCTGCGCGACGAGTGATAGAGAAATTCGTTTTTGGAAAGTAACTTCGACTTAAAAAATAATTACAACATTTTATTACGAAAAATATCATTTCTTTATTAGTAAAAAAAAAAGAGAGAGATGTTTTATAATTATAATTAATTTTTATAAACGAATAAAAATATTTTCGTAGTTATATTTTACAATTTGTAAATAAAATAAAATAAATTAATTAAGAAATGCAATGCGTTAATATAAAAAAAATTAATGAAAATTAATTAAAAGATGAAAAAAACATAACGTTACACCGGGCATTTCGTAACTTAATTATTATTAATGCGCAAAGCAGTGTTTATTATAGATTGTAAATACCAAGACAGTCAAATACATGATTTATTTATGTAGTCGCGCTTGTCCATAACTTCGAAACAATTTCCAAAAACTTATTTTTAATGTTTTCATTTAACAATTTACTGCATAATTCATTTGCTTTGCTATATACCATCACTGGATTTGGAACATAAATTAGTTCATTGAGGATCTGTTTCTTTTGCGTTTTCAACGCGTTTAATTCCTCCATAAGAGATACTATATCTTGATCATTTTTACTTTCCTCTTGTATTTTACCTAAAAAAATAATAATAATAATAATACAATGTATGAATATTAAAAATTTTAAATAAACTTTTTTTTTTAACTAGATAGTGCTTCCTTTACTTACTTTTAGCAGATGCTATTTGATTTTCTAGTTTACTAATTTCAGTTGTTATTGACCAATGTTTTACTGCTTGTTTACTTAACGCATCTTCTAGTAAGTTTTCTATCAAATCAATGTAAGTTTGTATATTATTATTAACAGATTCGTTATCTATACTGCATACCAACCAATTTAGAAGAGCGTAACATAAATAAGCTCGTAAACTAATCGATACAGAGTAATTAGTTTTCGTATAAACGCTTGTTTCATCCATTAAACTTTTAGCATCCAACTTTGTAATAATTTCCATTAACAAACTACGGTTATTTTCAAGGTCTTTTCGATGTAATGTTTCATATTGTGTAATTATATATAGCGCAGTAACAATATGTTTTAATTTCTGATCTTCTTCCACAGAAGCTACTGCTAATGCGAGTTCATGACCAACTTTCAACCATAATATTTTCTCGTTATCCGTAGTATTATAAAAGCTACTTTGGCACAAATCGGTATAATAAGAACTGCAATCCCCACAAACTGTTTCTAAGGTTTGTAGTAGACCATAGTCCGATTGTCCACCTAGCCACGCTTGAATCGTGTCAACGCTTACATCCTTATTAATTATTTTTTCAAGTTCTTCAAAAGTCAATACATGTAGCTCGTGATACTTGAAGTACGGAAATTTTATTATTATACTTCGAACTAAATCATATTCCGAATTCATTAAAGCCGTAGCTATTGCTTGTTCAGCTAAAGATTTATTTAGATTATCATAATTGCATAAAAGAGCAATTTCAGCTGCTGTTATTAACGTGGCTGCATCTTTACGGCGCGCAAGATATTTTATTGTTTCAGAAAATTCTCCTAATTTGGCATAGATGTATGCTGCCATTTCAAAATGACCTAAATGTAAGGAATGTTTCGCCCAATTTTTTAATATATCTGTTAAAATCGGATCATCGGATTCAAGCTTACACCTTGCTAGAACGTATGCTTCTTTATATAAATTTACATCCTGAAACACTTCTATAGCTTTATAAGTTTTATGTATACAAAGTAAATATGATACTGCTTTACAAGGATTGCCTTCAGCTATTAATTGATGGGCGTACAATTCACACATATCCTTCCATGTTTTCATGGAAAGACTAGCTGAAAGTGAAACGAGAAAATCGTTCAGGCGTTTCTCTTTAGCGGCTTCCTCTAAATTTTGTTTTAAATTATCACACCATATGTCCATTTCGGTGCTTAGAACGTGTTTATTTTCCTCGATATGAACACATTTTTCATTAGTCAAAAATGACATGAGATTTTCCTGTGTCGAAAACAATACCGGTATCATATGATACGAAACATCTTCCTGAATGTCCTCAATATTAAAACTTTGGCCTTTCATATGTTTTACAATATTTAAAAGAGAGTTAAGCATAAGTGTTTTATCGTTTATTGTCTTAGCGCTGCTTGCAAAATATGAAATTTGATCAGATTTTTTATTTTTCGTCTCCTTTTTCACTATTGTCTTCGACTTTTGTTCAATTTGTGAAACATCTGAAATAGAACATTCTGATACAGCATTAGTTAATTCTGTTAAACTTTTTTGAACCGGGGTATCGGTGATTTTATTCGCTTTGGTTTGTTTCTTTTTTGTTTTCTTTGGTAATTTTTGATGTATTTTTTCTTGCGGTAAATTATAAGCAACTTTCCATACTCGTACTGTATAATCAAAAGAGCCTGTTATAATGAAATCAGGATCTAACGGACTCCACATGCAACACAGCACTGGACCACCATGTCCTGTATAAGTAGCTATCAATTCTTGTGTTTCAACATTCCATACCTGTGCAATTCCATCGTAACTACCAGATATCAAATGTCCACTTATATATGGACTCCATGCCAAACAAACAACACTATGAACATGTCCAGTTAGAGTTGCTACAACTTCATGAACTTTATAAGTATCACATTTTTCTTTTAAATCATTGTCGTTAGTCGTATCTTCCAATTTTGTAAAATGATCCATAAAATTAGTTAAATCAAAAATAACTATAGTACACGATTTAAAAGCAACAGCTAAATAATTTTTTAACGGAGAAAATGTCAAATCTGTTGATGTGCTCTCAGGATGCCACACCAAGCAATGCACCATTTCCGAAGAAAACTTGGCACATCCGCGTGTTTCAAATTTTCTATTGAGAAATAAAATTGTTCCATTCTCAAATCCTACTGACAAGCAAGAAAAATCTGGCTTCCAAGAGAATTCTGTACATTCTTTTTTCAATACAGATTTAATTTCTTGATTTGGCTTTTCCGAATCGTAATACACGAGCTCTCCTTCTGAACAAGAGTACAAAACATATTGGGCATTCTCTGGATTTGGCCCCCAACTAATACTATATATTGTACTTCTGTGATATTGTCTGTACAATCTGGGTGGTTTGTTACAATTTGTATAAAACACACCAACTCGACCTTCTTCAGTTGCGTATGCTAATAAATTTTCTTTTTCCGGGTGCCACGATATCTGTATAATTACATAATTATATTAAACAATTAATTTTTATAATCTCAAACATAATTAGGAAATAGATAAAAAAATTTACATTATTTTGAAGTATACATATATTTTTTAAATTATCATACAGGTCTTACCGTGCGAATCTTCCCTTTAATTTTTTTCCATAAAACAGTTATATCAAAAGAAGTACTGTGCGCTGCTGATAAATTCCATAATCGCAACATTGCATCGCCAACTCCAAATGCAATATGTGAAGTATCTAAAGGACAAGCAGCAATGCAATAAACGTATCCACCTTGTGTGAAAATATTATAGTCTATTTCAACGCTATTTTCTTTTATTCCGCAACAAATAATTTTACGATCTTGTGCCAAAGTCCAAATTGTGTGTCTGCATTTTATTAAAGATATTTGAATTAATAGTTAATTCATGATCATATATAATTATAAATTTGTTAACAAAAACCTTTGTTTTATTCTCCAATCTTCTATCAAAGTTTCTTGAACGTTTGGTACGTGTGCAATACAAAATAATCCTCTATTGTGATGCGCGTGTACTAACTTGACGTTAGGTTTGCCTTTCGTCATTGTTGATAAGTCCCAAGAAATTAATTCGCCCCAAAAAGAGTTCGTAAGTAATAGTTTAGGTTCTATCCAATGAACTACAACCCAATTACCTACAGATGCATTTAGTTTGCTTCTGTGTTGATGAGAATCAAGGGGTCCTGTAGGTAATGAAATCGTCATTTCATAACGTCCATCTCCGCCGGCTTTCCAAATAAAAACTGATCTGTGTATTGGAATTTTATAAGGTATACATAAAATTGTAATTATAAGTATTTATAACAATTTTTTGAAATTACCTATCTTTCCCTCCCGAAGCTAACAATAAGTCTTTGTTGCAATTTCCGCTTAGAACATTATTTTCCGAGGGACACCATGATAAACTAATTATATCAGTATCGTGTCCTCTAAGCTTGTAAACTATCTTTCCTTTACCTTGAAAATTAACAATATAAACTAAGCCATTCTTAAAGCCTACAGCCACAAGATGTGGATCGTGAGGACAAGAGGAGATACAAGTAGGTATCGTTTTCCCTAATACAATCGAAGAAACAGTATCAAAATATGCGTTCCATGATAATACGTAACCATCGGATGTAGCTGCATATATGATATAAGGATCTTTATACGACCAATCTACGCTTATTGCTTGTTCATCCTAAAATCGAAGAAAAATTTTAAATAAAAAAATCATTACGAATCAATGTAAAATATACGCAGGTACTTACAATTTCTAAATGATAAATATAAGCTATGGATAATGTTTCCAAATTCCATATTTTAATTGCATTGTCATCTCCTGTGGAAGCTAATAAATTAGCATTTACTTTTTCAAAGTTAGGAGTAAATGCAAGGCATGTCACTTTAGATTTATGAGCATGCTTAATAATAGAGTACTGTAATGTTTTCTCCTTTTCATTAGGTTTAGCAGCAACAATCACATTTCTAGCACCCCATGCTACTGTACCATTGAAGGAACAGGCAAGAATATTGTTTAAGTACCAATTTGGTGAGGGAGGTAAAGTTGCTTCATTCATTTTTACAAACTGAAATGCAGACGAATGATACTTTGAAACGAGACATGAAAAAGTAAGGTCATGTGTTTATAATCTGTTAAGGTTATGCGGTTTTTATTTGACATTGACATTAAGTATTTTTAAATAAAACGTAGAAATATTTATACCGTGAACAGTACCGTTTAAAGTATTCGCGTAGAAGTATTATAATCGTAGTTATTTGAAACGTCTTTGCCAAAAAAAAATTAAATTTCTAACAAAATAGTTTGCCGGCTTTGACAAAACGTTCGAAATATACCCGATATAAATATTCAATTTAAGTTACTCGAAAATGTATCTATACATTCTTTAATAAACATTTTCTTTAATGTAATATTTGTAGTGACGAATATTATTCTATTTATTAAACAGTCTTTTTTAAAATCATTAAAAAGAATTAATTCTGTATTAAGAAAATAATAATGATAATAGCGCATTTATTCTATATTGATAATCGAGTAAAATTTTTGCATATATAATTGTATCATATATGTAATTATTTAGTGGCATAAATTTGTTCATTACTGAGATTCTTAACGGTTCTCAACAAATTAACATTTGACTTACGTATCCTAAAACATTTATTCTGTTTTGTATTTTATAATTCTTATTATTTGTTTAGTTCTAGTTGTGTGATCGTCAATTAATGAAAAAATAAAAGATATTTAAAAAAACAAAAATGTAATTTACATCTTCATAGACATAACCCCAAATGTAAAAATAATTGTACGATTAATAATAACAAAACTAGAACTCACATTTTAAATATATAAAAATGTACCGTGTACGTTTATTTATTTGCAATCATGATTCGCTTCCATAATGAATAATTAAAATAATGTTCTGTGAATTTTAATCATTAAGTTAGACAAAGTACGATCGCATTTGTCAACTTTGTGCTAAAATGGAAGAATGGCGCGAAACATAATGTTTTAATTTGGATTTTTTTGTTCCATTAAAAGATGCGTATCGAATAGACAAAAAAAGATATTGTGAGAAATATGTTAGAATTTAATAATTGAAAATATTTAATAACGATACGAATAAAAATTAAATATTATTACAGATGATACTTTATTAAGATGAACTTTTAATTGTAACGAAAAAATGTTTTTTTTTTTTAATTTTGAAACGATAAAACGATAAAATGATTAATCGATAAAATTTAATATATAATGGACTCACACAATTTAGGTGGTACAGTGTACAAAATAAAGTACATACGTCGAATTTGAATTATAAATTTTTTTATCCGACGATAAGCAAAAGTGTGTTGCATTTTTGCACGTTCAACAAGATCTAATAAACGAATTTTTTGACTTTGGAATTGATACCGATGCGTGGCGGATGAATCATGCATGTGTGACTAACGTATAACATCCTAAACTCATTCACAGTGATAAAATCAGTGTTAAATGTGTTAAACAAGCCGAGAAATGATTATTAACGTATTATCTTTACATAGAGGAAGTCGCGCTACGGTGTCAATAGATTTTTACTAGCAAATATCCTGAATAAAGTGTCTTATAACAAGTTTTTCATCGCTTTTCATAATAATTATCCTCTCTGTTTTATTGTCTTCTTGCAAAAATTATTAGAATGAAGGACCTCATCGTCACAATTTTATTGCTGTGTACCCTTTCTGCTGCGGTTTCATTCAAACTTGAAACTGAATTGTCCAATCTATTTGGAGAGCCTGATCCGAACGATGAGCTCAACACAGTGAGTAGAATTTTATTCTTCGTTTTATTTCTTATATACGTAAAACCTATAAGAAAATGTTTTTATTATTATTTCGTGTTTTAAATTAATTTTTAAATAAAATCTATACGTTAAAATATATTATATTTACAGACTTTACTTATCGTGACGATAAAGTATAAAGATACACGTACTGCTTAGCATGTTATGATAGTTCTTATTGCGGTGGTAACATGTTTAATTTGACTAATCTGTAAATGTAAATAATATTTAATCAAACGTGAAACGTTCGAGAAAGAAATTACAAATTTTTTACCTAAAAGTATATGTACATTGGCTTTTTTTCCCATTTTTTTTTGCATAAAAAAGCACGAAATTTTTGTAATTATGATCGCTAAAAATTAGCTGTCTGCAAAGTGGTTTACACGTAGAAGTTTCCGACATATTCCATACTTTCGTACTTTTTTTTAATTCATAAATTACAAAACATGCTTCTGAGATTGTTAAATTACTAAATAAACATATTCCATACTTTCGTACTTTTTTTTAATTCATAAATTGCAAAACATGCTTCTGAGATCGTTAAATTACTAAATAAACTCGCATGTTTATTCATTGTTAATTAAATATTTGAAATTTGTTTATCGCGTTAACACGACTGAAGTGCGGAAAAATTATACACGCCAGAAGCGGAGCTTTCCGCTCCACACTTTAAAGTACTATTATTTAAATAAAATACGTTACGCAATTCTTGGATAAAAATGATTATCAAAATATAAATATTTGCATTACTTTATCAAATGTATCGAATGTATCAAAAGCTTCCGGATAAATTTTTCAAGACAATGTTAATTATTCGTAACGACCGTAATTATCTTCCTTTATCGTTTCTGTATAAAATTTTATCGCATCGCAGCACTTTATATTTTAACAATTAGTAAATAAAAATATCTTTTTATTTACTAATAAAATCGTATATAATTAGTAAATTTATATAATAAACAAGTTAATAATTCAGTCCTTTTTATTACAGTTACAGATGATAAGAAAAGAGGGATATTCAGCCGAAGCACACGTTGTGTTAACCGAAGATGGTTACCTCTTGACGATGCACCGTATTCCAGGGAAACCTGGATCTCCCGCAATCTTTCTTCAACACGGTGTATTGGGTAGCTCTGCAGATTGGGTCATACTTGGAAAAGGGAAAGCTCTTGGTAAAAAAACACGCTGATTGTTCACACAATTATTTTTGCACAAAATTAAAAAAATTGAAAGATACAACGAAACTTATTTCTATGTTGTACAATTTTTTTTTTTCGCACTTATATATTTTAATTGTTCATTATTTTATATTACGATTTTTCTTCATTTTCGTAGCTTACTTGTTAGCTGATCGCGGTTACGATGTATGGCTTGGAAATTTTCGAGGCAATACTTATTCGAGGGCTCACATTTCCTTGTCCATCGGAGATTTAAAGTTTTGGGACTTCAGGTACCTGTGAAAAATAATTATCGATCACTGAAAATATGTAACAACTGTATTAAGTGTAACGATATCTAATATGTTAAGTGTCAATGGTTATTGTAACAATCAATGAGCATAATTTTATGAAATATAAACGCAAGTTATCATTTGACAATTACTAATGCTACTGTTATAATAAAATATTTGTTCAGCTGGCACGAATCAGGAGTTTACGATCTACCAGCAATGATCACCTACATCGTGAAGCTGAAGGAAAATTTGTTGAGAGCGTATATTGGATTCTCGATGGGTACAACGTGTTTCTACGTGATGGCCAGCGAACGGCCGCAAATAGCAAGACTGTTGCAATCGACTTACAATCTTGCCCCAGTAGTGTTTATGAAACACGTACAGAGCCCTTTACGGTATTTAGCCCCGTTTGCGACTGATTACAAGGTAAAGAGAAGTAAATGAATAAGCGATTGCGATAATTTGTTAGACGAAATATCCATGTTCTCGTCACAACGTGTCTGTTTTAATTTTTAGATAATTTTCTCCCTGCTCGGAAAAGGCGAGTTTCTACCGCAGAATTTTATTACAAAGTTCCTATCAAAATATTTGTGTTATGTTAATTTCTTGGAGGAAAAAATCTGTGCTAATTCGGTGTTTGCTATCGTCGGATTCGACAGAGCTCAATTTAATTACGTGAGTATACAATGGTGTGTAAGCTCGAGAAACAAACAATCTGTGTCTGCGACACTAGTTTTTAATTTCTTACGCAAATCTTGAACCACTGCAGACGCTGATGCCTGTGATTTTAAACCACGTACCGGCTGGTACGTCTTCCAAGACCTTGATTCATTACGCCCAAGAGATCGAATCCGGACATTTCAGACAATACGATTATGGTAGAACGCGAAACATGGAGATCTATAATAGTACCGAACCACCTGAGTACGATTTATCAAAAATAAAAATGCCAATGATATTGTTTTGCGCCGATAACGACTGGTTATCTAGTTCTGTAGTACGTACTTCAGAAATTTTAATGGAATCTAGACATATAAATATTTCCATCTATTTTAATCGACCCTCTGTCTTTTTGTTTCAGGATGTAACGAAGTTGAGCAACGAGTTACCAAAAAAACCAGTTATCTATAATGTGCCGTTTAAAAAATTCAATCATATAGATTTTCTGTGGGCTAAAGATGCTGCTAAGCTAGTCTATAAAAAATTGATCGACGCGTTGAAATAGTTCTCGTGATATTAAAAGTAGTAGACGCAACTATTATTTATTATGTGATACATGCATGCGAGAGGCTACATTTATAGAATAAAAGTTGACGTTTAATATTCTTTACAATTTTTATCTATAACAGTTAGTCTATGATATATATATATATACATATAAACAATAATAATCGATAAAGATACAATATTATTGCGAAATAATATAACAGTATAAATTTCGAAGAAACGCTGAAACTTTATTTTTAGACTGTTAACGCTGTGTAACAAATCTCTTCAAACAATAAAATCGCTTGAGAATAAAGGGATGACTATGATTAAATTTCAAAAGATTTTGCCCAAAGCATGAACGAATCGCTGAACAATGGAAACAACCTCCAGCCTCTTCGTCCCAATGTTCTTTATTCTTTGTACGAGATACATCGAACGTGTAAATGACTTTGGACGTGAATAATCTGGCGAACCGATCGGTTCAGTGGTGCATCCTGAATATTAACCCAACTTAGGCATTTGTCGTCCACCGGTGTTACGTAAAAAGTATTGATGTCATAATCTACGGATCGGCCCACAAAGCCATGGCCTACTTGGTGGAAATTTCAGACAAATTTCTATTCCGCACGACAAAATATTACATTGATGTATCGAATAATAAACCAATTTTGCAATATCGTACCACCTGTTTACTGGATTCGAATCGATCTCCCGATACACTTTCATTATTATTCAAATCAACGAGTAATACTCGTTCCTTTCTCGCTAAACGTGAAAGATCGAAAGATTTACGAAAAGTGTCCGACAAAGGTGTGGTCGTCTTCAAGGTATTCTCGCAGCATATATAGACAAGCATTCTAGAAATCAGTGTCGATAGATTCTGTTAATGATTGTGTAATGGAAAAACACTGATGGCATCCGAGGGTCCCTCAGGGATACTCCAAGGATGTGGCTTTACATATTACATACGGGCTTTAGATTTTATTATGCGCACATGGACGACATCCTTATTGCATCATTTTAGAAAAAAACCAACGTCTTCGATCGTTTCTAATCGCGTTTCTAGATCGATAAGGGATCTTTGAGGAGTAATCTGTGCTGATATTCGACCACGGTAAAGAGAGAATCTTTTTTCGGCCCTAGGAAAACTACAAGATCATTTGTTGAGAAAATTTTCTTGTAACAAGATTTTGCGGATGGAAAATCGTGAAATTCCTGGAACATTTTCTCGGGGTTGGAGAATTCGAAACTTACGGCCACTCAAGATCCGCAAAGGTCGTAAAGTTGACATTCTTGTTATATACCGATCACGTACCGATTCAACGACGACAAAAGAATCGTATTAAAGTGCACGCATTGTGATCTACCGTCTGCGATCCTTAACCCTGTAACGCTACTTATATTTTCTTTACCTTAAAATACTCCGAGTGAAAATTCACCTGCTCGAGAAGCACAGGTAGTGTCTGCTCTTTTTTATTATTCATCATGGATTGTAAGATGATGAAATAAATGAGACTATATAGATAAACCTGTATCAATTTAAAAATATAAAATTTTGTATTCAAGAATTGTACGAAAAATGATTTGGAGACTACAAATATTTGAATCTATCAAACACATTACCGATTCGATAAATTAGAGCCTGGGTGTGCGTTCACCCAAGGTATTATTTCAGAGTTAATGGATTCGGATGCGCGCAAATAAGTGGCTCGTTATAAAACACGATACCGTTTATAATCGATCGATGATTCAGAGTTCCACAAACGAGTAACAGCGAACTTTACGTTCACCCCAATTACACCGTTCTGTTAACAACTTTATTCTCGAGAGGAAAATTACAAGACGACAAGGAACTTTTTTACTCTCAACAAGTAACTCGAGTAACAATTAAATACTTTGGAAGAGCTTTACGTTGGATTGATAATAATAAAAAAAAAAAAGAACAATCAGTTATCGTTTCTTCGAGATCAACCCTATCAAGGTTCCATTTAAATCCAACCGCTAACTTTTTAATCAAAACAAGCCAGTCCCACTAAACGGAACTGCACGACCAGTTCTCGACATTCTAGTCCGATCGTTACTCATCGAGCGCGATCATTACCTTCCCGTGTCATTAATATTCACAAACCGCGGATCGCCATACCGATAAAACCATGCTATACGTGCACATCCACCGTTCCTCTTCTTGCACCTCTGGTTGATTCGTTAATATTGGGTTGATGGGAATGATATTGCCGATTCGGATGGTAAAGATTGAATAAAAAACAGTTTATATAAATTCTTATATAAATTGGCTCGTGCGCGTTTCCCTGAAATAATTAAATTATTATTTAGAATTCTTAAAATATGGTATACATGGTCTCACCTGTGAATTCATCTGTGAATTGTTTGTCCGTTAAAAAAATTATCCAGGCATCTGAATAAATGGAAATTTATTAGAGATAAGTGGACCGCGGATTTTTAGTAATATAATTAAAAAAAAAGAAGCTAGATAGACAATTGTTTTATTCGTTAAATATTATAACGAGAACTATATTTTTGCTTTACTATGAGCGTTCTCGTGCCTCAAAATTTTCCACAAATGCATAAAAATCAGCTCTCCAGAGATAAGTCTAGTGAATATGGAGGATGGAACGGAACGAGATATTTGAATTCTCATAGTTTCCGGATAATCATTTACGCAACATCAGATCTAGCATTACCGTGTTGCAAAATTACATCCTTCGGGTTTACTAATTACAATTTTTCAATTACTACTTATATTTAACTACAACTGATTTAAAAAAAAAAAAAAAAAAAAAAAGGAAAAAACCTTAATAAACGATTCCAACAATATCCCCGCCACAAACGATGAAAATTCAACGCTGTCCGCAATCAGTAATTTCATATACTAATCAACTCGATACTTCTTTTGAATTCGTCGGAACGGAGGAAGAAAGAAAGAACGAAAAGAAAAAAAAAAGAAAAAAAAAGAAAGAAAAAGAAAGAAAAAAAGAAAAAAAATAAGAGGAAGCAAAAAAAAGAGATTCAATATTGAATCTGTTCCGGACAAGCTAGTGAAACACGGCAGACCGCGAGTAAACAAAACGATTTCCATCGTACCATTACGATCGGGTCGTACGCGAGCAAAGTCGCGAGACACGCACGTGCGTGCGTGGTCGATCGCGCGCTTGCGTTCTGCGGTGGCTCCGCGTGCGGCGAGGCGCAGCTAGTAATACAGAAAAGCCACGGGCCGAAGGAACAAAAGGAGCAGAAGGAGAAACAGGAGGAACAGAAGCGAGTTCGTCGCGAAGGTAGAACGCGCGTGTACCGTGCACTTGGTGTACCGTGTAACCATACACAGAGAGAGAGAGAGAGAGAGAGAGGGAACGAAAGGCAGAGACAGAGACAAAGATAGAAAGAAGGAGAAAGACAGAAGAAAACAACGAGCACGAACTCTCAGAGCCTCGAACTCGAGAAGTCTTCGCGAGTCCGGCGAACCGACACACACCGCTCACCGATTCCAAAGTCCGCCGGTAGGCTCAGTTGTCTCCGAACCCCCGAACTGTTCGGATGTAGCTGATTTTTTTTTTTTTCTTCCCAAGTTTCTTCCACGCTTTTTTTCAACGTTCTCGATAAAATTCATTTATAGTCTCACCGTTTGCTCGCTACGATTCTCGTCCCCGAGTCCAATTTCCTCTTCGCGTGCTCGTTTGTCGCGCGGTCTCGTGCGGTAGTCGTGGTGGCATTGTACGGGCTCGATCTCTGAGAGAAGAAAGAAACGAGAAAATATAAAGGAACGAAGTTAAAGTATCGACCAACGTTCCACGAAGGAAACACAGCTGGAAGAGTGTGTTCTTACCACGAGGAATCGTTTCGAGAATCGTTGTTTCGACATTTTCGACGGCCCGTAAGCGTATCAGCGATCGCGTGCAATCGATCGGAGAAGCGAGGAAAGGAGGAAGAGCGCTGGAGCGGCGAAGAGATCGGAAGAAACTCGTGGAGAACAGGGACCAACATCTCGTCGTCTGGACGAACAAACCATCGAACACCGTTAACACGTAAGCGATCGTTTTCATCCATTTTCTTTTTACTTACCGATCGAGTGGACCGATCGCAAGATCGTTCGGAAAATCGTTCGAAAGATCGTTCGAAAGATCGTTCGAAAGATCGTTCGGAAGACCGTTCGGACGATAGTTTCTAATTCTTAGCAATTCGCGATATAAGTCCCATAGATCCTTCGAGTTCTTTCTCGAACGACCGGATCGATCGTTCCTCCCGATCTGTTGGCAAACGTATCGCGAGCAGGTATACGCGCTCGAGCCACTGGCTGCACATGTACAGTTATTTAATATTTATCACTGGCGACCTCATTTATTTTAAGTTATCGGGTATCGGTATTCCGCTCGAGTCCACGCGCTCGCGCGCGCTTGTAGCAACCGTGGAAAAAGCTGATTCGAGAAATCGGATACACACGAAAATAGTGGCCTGCAAAAGGCAGAAAGTGTAACGTGAAACCGTCACCGATATTCGCACACGTCGCGTGACACGTTCGCAAGAGCGAATTAAAAGGTTCCGGGGAATTGATCGGCTGATCGATCGGCTGCGTCTAAGATGACGAGACCGCGAGATCGATTCGCGATTTTTATCACACTCTGGTTCATCGTGGATTTTCTCCGATCTCTCGATCCTTGTTCCTTGAATCACCGAATTCAAACACGGATAACGGTAATTCGAAGCGAATGGTACAGCGTGTCCCCGGTCGAAGGGACGCGCGACGAGTTTTCATTGAAACTTAACGACGCGCTATCTGTGTTTCGTTTCGACCCGATAGCGGGTCGCGTAAGCTAGCGGACACACGAACCGTATAAATATCGGAGAATCAGCAGTGTTTCGAAGATAAAGGATCGAACGTTTTAACACTTTGTCCTACAAACACGAGCCGCGCTCGTGATGCAGGCTATGGTTCAAATGCAATAAAGACACGCTTATAACAGGATTTAAGTTTGACGTGAACCGCAGATTCAATTTATAAGATTGAAAATTAGGAGATACGAGATGCGTGTAATTTTTCAGTGCCTTGCATCTGACGCAGTTTTGAATCGGTGAATAATTGTTAATATGTATGGATGCTGAAAATAATCGCAAGGTAAAGAGGTTAAGGGTATCTCGGAAGGACACGTTAACGCATTGCGGACGGGTGAGGAAACTTGTATTTTGTATTTTATATCTTGTCAAGGTAAAAATAGTAATAGATTAAAAATGATCTTAAGTCTAACTTTTAATTATAATGTATCCTTAGAAAAGAAATTATTTTAATTATTTTAATTATTTCCAGAAATATATAAGCAAGAATTTATTCGACCGTAAGTTTGTTTCATAGTAAGATTTATAAAAATAAGATCCCGTCGTCGATGTGTTAATTGAGTCTTGAAATCGAAGGTTGAGCCGCGTTTTGAGTATTTTTCAGCGAATAATTGGCGACCTTTTCTTGATCTAGATACGTTAGGTAGATCATACTTGGTTGGTGATCCGGAGAATCGTGGATGAATTTGTTGTTGGATGAGATGTGATGAATGTCGAGGAAAGGATCGTAAAGAGAACCATATGGGACTTATAGAATTCGTTGTGTATTCGCAACTTTCGAACGAACATCCGGTTTGGTGACTTACCGTCCTCGCGGTTCGTTCAAGTCGAACCGTGCAACAGGTTGAAGAGGGAAATGGATGTATCGGGATAAGGTACTTGGAACTTAAATAATAAAGTTACTAGGAAGAAGAATAATTGCCAAGATGGATAAAGAGAATTTTTATGAAAACGCTGGAATTACCAAAGTGGACAACAGGTCATAGGTTCTGATAAAATAATGAAAAATTTTATTATGTTTTAAAAAATGGTATGGCAACTATTCTTCTTCGAACAAGCTGTTACTTAAGCTGATTATGAACAAAATTATTACGATAAAATTGTGGAATTTTGTCCGGTACTCTACATAGTAAAAGATGAAGTAATATAGAAATTATAAAGTTAGGGGTATCAAGTTCGTATGTAGCAATTATGAGAACAGTATCGATAACGATGAAGGATCGACTAATGAAGATAAATAAAAGAGAACTGGATACACGATACCGAAGAGATTTTTATGAACGGTCGAGATTAAATGCAAGTCATAAAATTATAAATTCTGGGTTCAGTGACACTTAAAATTACATAAATCTACAAGTTGGTTTAGTCTAAACGAGCATCGATTATCAAAACAGAATAGAATAATATATGGAATACGAACTTTCCAATTTAAATTGCAAATATAAATAACAAGAAATTAAAAATAAATAAATAATAGGAAGATAAGAAGAATTACCATAAATTAGCACAAATATTAAGATTCTTAAAAGACACAACACTCTTCAACATCTTGTAATTACCCCATAGATCATCTCCACAACATTTCTTGCTATTTCAAATGCAGTCGATGCGACACAGATTAGTATATATAAAATCGAAAGATGTCGCAACGAATCAATTATGAAACATAAAAATGTGTCTAAATATAAATACTGATTTTAAAATTGCCTGAAATTCAATGGAAGAACTAAGAAAAAAAAAGAAGAAAAAAAAATGTGTGCATCACGTTTTCCTCATTTCACTATTACTTAATAAGTTATTGCAAAATACGATCGATACCGGTATTCTGTTTTTATCCTTGTACGTTTACGTTAAAAAAATGCAACTGTTAAATTTTGTTACACGTGATCCCTGAAATGTAACTTCATCTAGGTGTTATATTTACTTCGCGAAAGAATTATCCTCGTAGGAGCGTACTTAAAATTACGAACAGGAAAAAAGAAATATATATATGTACACGAGACATCGCATCAGAGGTAAGACTAATTCTTCAGAACAATAGAAACAATTCACATGAATCACGGCCATAATTTATGGAATTATCGGTGTTTTACCTGTGCCGATATCGAACTATGATCTATGATTGATCATTTTACGAGGGAAAAACACACTCCCTCGCCGTGACGTACCACTAATATAATGTCTAATTGTTTCGTACTGTGACACAGAACAAAAGAATGCAAACGAACAGTGTTACGAGCTATGGTTCTGTTAGACACAGCTGCGCTTGAATTATCTTTGTAAACTGTGATTCTATTTAGTGTACAGAGATTTTCAGCGAGCAAAAGATCGGTTGATCCGTTTTATCGTCGATTCTCTATCTTTCGATTGATTTAAATAAAAAAAGAAAGAAAGAAAGAAAAGAAGATGTAGGCTAGATTAAAATTGAACAAATTTTTAATTAATTATGATCGATAAAGTCACTGTTTACTTTTCTCCAATTATACTCCTACGAAACGATTCCGTCACTTTAGCTGATTAAAATTTGATTTCGTTAGAGATTCCTCCAAACCAATATGCGCATCTCTCAGATGTATCAGAGATTATAAATATTGTGGTGCGAAAAAAATTCCACGGAGAACATGTTTGCTTAGTGCCAGTTGATAAAACAAGCCAGCTTTCAAGTACAACAATGATCGCGCGTGATATTTGAAAGCGTTCGTGTAAATTGCCTCTTAATAGAACGTGTTATGATATGTTCAATTGATACGACTCGTATTTGTTCGGTTTAGTCATGGCACATTATTCACCATAGATGCTTGATGCTCTACCAAAATTTCCGCTACCAAAAGTGCACAATTTTCATGGTAAAATACTATTTCACGATAATGGAATTATTAAATTTCGTAATGATGATGAATAATGGTAACGAATGTAGGAAACAGCTATCCGAAGGACAAACATAATTCGATCTGAATGAAACGTGCCAGGTTGTCATGGAATATTATTGTTAGGCTTGGTTCCTTATCTTATTGTATCGGTTTCGATCGATCGGTGGCTCTGTTTTCCTTCTATGTCCGTACGAAGTCTGACCAACTATGGTTAATTGGTGTTTACGTCAGTACCTTAACCTCGTGTCTCATTGTTGGAGCGAAGACCTTAGCAAAAGCGTCCAAAGTAGCTCGCACTCGGTAAAATTAAAACGCACGGTGGCTCGTTTAAATGGATTTACGACACGGGTATAAAAATCGCGCTTTACGCGCTCCAATTAGTCAAAATCCACTTTACAACCGGTAAGGTGTAGTCTGATATCAATCATTTTCAAATTATTTTCGATCTAAATGCGCTCTCAATTAATTAAAAAAAAATTCCTAATTTTGATAAAAATTTGTCTTCCACATAAAATTGAAACAAAGAAATTCGCATACTGACGATAGGTTTTTTATATTTTGAATGTTATTAAATTAGGTTTTTAATGTTACAAAATTAGGTTTTTAATATTATTAAATTAAGAAATTTGTTATCGAAACGAAAACTCGATTCGGTCAAAAATGTCTCGAGGGTCGCAGCAGGATTAAACATTAGATCTTTAAATTTTTATTTAAACAAAAAAAAGGATTGAAATATTGTGGATAGGTATATTATTGCTAACAGTATCGTAAAAATTTTATTTACAAACGAACAAGTTTCTCTTTAAAAGTTTCACGTGGCTTCTCAGACTCCTGCGGACCATCTTACAAATTAAGGGTTAATATTAAAATAGCATTTGAAATATCTTCAACGACCATCGAGTATGAAACTGTTTAAAATTTATGCACGTGTTTCCGTTGAAATTTCAACGAGTTTTGTAGCATGACTTTCATCGAAAGATGATCGTCGTTGCATTACGAGATCGTAAGTCCGTGTCTCGATGCTGGTTTAGCGTAAAAGCTGCATAGTAGACGGTACGCTTACGCCTTGGAGTATTTCGTTGTGAAACGATTGAAGCATTTACGAGTCGATCGTTCTACGAGGACTTTCTAATCCGCCGTATATACATACAGGGTGTCTCGCAAGGTGTGCCGCGAATGCTGCGAGTGACAGATTCCTGAATCGAAAACACAGCGGTTCGCGCCTCGTTTTCGCGACGATCGCCGATTTTTCAATTACAAACCTGTTCTTCGACTTGGCGATCCGAAGCGTACGGAACACGTGGATTTACGAACACTACGGGTAACAGATTTGTGATATGTAAATGCGATAATTCGCGTTCCCTTTTCGAAATGGCTTTCCATATTTATTTTTATCGTTAAATTTGGCGTTAAAGAAATAGATGGAATTTTTATAAATACAGCGGTCGAGAGTTTTCTGAGTTGATAAATACGACTGTTTCGAATCAGTACACATATTTTTAGTCATTGATCAACTTACTTTCTAATTGGACAATTTTATGGCGAATATTGTGAATTACACATCTCTGACTTGGAATATTGAGAATTTACTTCTTTGGTATTTTTATCTCGAACATTGCGAATTATAGATTTCTGACATAAAGCTGCAAGAATTTTCTCCCCCCCTAAGGTATCTATTTTATGAATTTACAAATTTTATGGCAAACATTGGGAATTATAGATTTTTCATTCCAAGTATTGGAAATTTGTGCAAATTTTTCACCAATATTGTCGATTCTATAATTTCTACGGATTATAAATACTTGAATTAAAGGTAGGTGAAATCTCGCGGGAGCTTTTCGCGACGATTTTAAGTTATGTTACGCGGTTGCGTTCTTTTTAAGTTATGAATGAACCTGTTTTTCGGCTCGCGGATTGAAGGTGAGTTTGAAATACGCAAATCTCGTCGTGAATTCTGCGTCCATGATCTGCGTGACATCGGATATAAGCGTACATTTATTTCAATGCGTCGATAAAGGCGTTCAACGCGAAACGGACTTGCACACGGTTTCAGGAATGCGGCACACGGAATGCCATTCAGATAAGAAGCATTTTTCATCGCGCGGGGTTGGGTTCGCCAAAATGTTTTTTTTTTTTTATTCCTCCGAGCAATTCGAGAATTCGTGTATATTTAAACGATGATGAAATACGTTTCGGATTAACGATCGAAGCTACCGATTTTGGTATACACCTTAACCGTTTAGTATCGTTTTAATACGAACCTTGTTTACTCGTAAACTCGTACCGCTGACCATTAAGTTCGAAATCGCCTATGCGTTCCGAGAAAGGCGGGAATTAATAAAAAAAGAAAAGTAAAAAAAGGATTTAGAATTGTGTTACCTTCGTTTCTTGCTACTCCAACACCAACGAACGACGATTCAACGATTCCTGATATTTAAAGTTTTACAACACAAGCCGAGATAAAACAATGCGCGTTATTCCACCGATTTTCACGACCATAGGCAGACATTATCGTCGGCCATTCGCGCATTCTTATCCTAGGAAAGGTTTCGAGCATGAATTATATTGTTTAAACGCAACAATAATACAACGCACTGCCAGGTTTCTTGCATCATTCGGGTCAGCTTTATCCGTATTTACAATGGCGCATACGGGTGACCACGTACCGTTGCAAAACAAAAGCTGGGATTTTCGAAAACACTGCGCTGCCTTTAAGAAAATTATTGCCTCGGGGAACATCGGTGTATTCCTCATGTTAAACGAGTGTTGTCTCACATGAAATTATAGCGAGCGTGCGTTAATTAATAATTATTAGATTCGTTCGAACGTCCTGTCAGCTATTATCGGGAGAAAAAGAAAAGTGTGTTACAGCGTTTAAAAATCAAGGTGAACTTCGTACTTGAGTACACGTTGTGTCTTTTGGTATTTTTTTTTCTTTTTCTTTTTTTATTCTTTTTTTTTTCTCTTTTTTTCTTTTTTTTTCTTTTCTATGAGACCTGAAAGAAATCGAGAGAAAAACATTGTAGCCTTCGTCGAAGAAAGATTGCAGGCCTGGGACAAGGTAACTCAAAGTACGAAGTACTGGGATAACTGTACTTCTCTTCGATCGATCCAGTCGACAGGTTTTCTAGTATGCGATTTTTCTCTCTTAAGTTTTTTTTTTCTTTTTTTTTTCCTTTTCGATGAATTCATATGTTGCGTGGTTTTTTCCTTTTTTCTTTTTCTTTTTTCTTTCTCTTCGTATCGTCGGCCGTGTTACTTTCACCTTTTTACCCGCTCTTCTGTCGCTCTTCTACTTTTCCAGTTGGCTCGTTGTATTTAAACGTGTCGAGTTTGAGATCGAAGTTGGAAAAAAGATCGCGGAGTTTCGAAATAATTTTTGTTAGAAGAAACCGAGCAGAGAACAAGCTGCAAGCAATTTTATCGTCTACCCTTAATTTATAAATTACCAGTTACTTAATTCTGATAAAAAAAGATACCTTAATTGGTTCAATTAGCGATATCTTAAAACGGCGGTCACGTCGATGAATATCGTATTTAATTTTAATTCATCACTGGCAAGCTTTTTAACAAATCTTTTCAGCTGCCTCGAGTTATTAATCCGTCACTAATTTAAACACTTTAGCTATGCTTCTGTAGTGTTGTTACAATTTGACCAAGTATCCAGACACTTACGAGCGATAGTCTTTATTTTCTCAGAGATAGGATAATTACGCGCAAACTATCGTATCATTTTCCCAGTCTCTTATCTTTACCGATAAAATTGATCGAATTTTCGACAACGCGATCGATCAAAAGTTTGCATCGAAGAAATAATATTTTAACGCGTCCGATATCATCGGAGTGATGTAAAATCGAATGGAACGTTCGATTTTATCGGAGCGAAGAGAAGAAACAAAATGGAAAAAAAAAGAAAAAAGACACGAAAAGCGAGAAACAAGATTTCAAGCTAGCCAGAGGAAACGCGGGGAAATTTTGAATGGCAGCCAAGCCATTTATCGAACCTTGACCTCAGTCGCGGTACAAGTTCGCACTCCAATTAATTTCAACTCTACGCACGCCTCTCTCCCTAAGTTATGTTTATACGCTAGAAGTTGATAACACTTTGTTACACCACGTTCATGCGTAATGCAATCGATGCTCGCAGAAGATCGTTTTACGAGCGTCATTAGCATCAGCTGGTTTCTCAACTGGCCACTGGTAAAAAATCGAGATACGGAAATTAGCTTCTTTTGCTATGACTTCTGAGAATGCGTTTAAACGCAATTTTTATCAAGCTTCCCGGAATAAAAAGAAGCTTGCCCGTCGAGGTATTAAAACCCGATGCAGAACCTGGTGATTATCACCGAGGAACAACTTCTGTTTTTCCAAATAAAAAGATTCGTAGAAAAGGAAGCCGATCAATTCGACGTTTTATGGAAATCTTCTTCGAGTCTCTTTTTTCCCCTTCTCTAGCTCCTTTCTCTATGATCGACGATCGAAAGCGACATTCTAAAATCTGACGATCGAAAATCCATTTAAGTATTCCTCTTGCCTTTGCGTCGCTATGTTTTTGTTTTCTTTTTCTTTTTTAGTTTTATAAATTGTTGAAGACGTGTCTTTTTCGATTCGATGTATTGTTCGAGGAGAAATTTTTTATAATCAATGTAAATTACAAGGTATAAATTTTAAATTTAGTTCTTTATTTTTATTTGGTGTACTGTTCGGGAAGAAATTTTTTATAATCAATGTAAATTAAAAGGTACAAATTTCAAATTTAGTTCTTTATTTTTATTTGGTGTATCGTTCGGGAAGAAATTTTTTCTAATCAATGTAAATTAGAAACTGTAAATATTAAATTCAGTTCTTTGTTTATTTCGATTTAGTGTATTATCAAGAGAATTTTCGATAATCAACGTAAGCTAGAAGCTAGAAATTTTAAATTTAGTTCTTTATTTCGATCTGCTGCATCATCCGGGGAGAAATTTTNTTTTTGTTTTCTTTTTCTTTTTTAGTTTTATAAATTGTTGAAGACGTGTCTTTTTCGATTCGATGTATTGTTCGAGGAGAAATTTTTTATAATCAATGTAAATTACAAGGTATAAATTTTAAATTGAGTTCTTTATTTTTATTTGGTGTATCGTTCGGGAAGAAATTTTTTCTAATCAATGTAAATTAGAAACTGTAAATATTAAATTCAGTTCTTTGTTTATTTCGATTTAGTGTATTATCAAGAGAATTTTCGATAATCAACGTAAGCTAGAAGCTAGAAATTTTAAATTTAGTTCTTTATTTCGATCTGCTGCATCATCCGGGGAGAAATTTTGTATTGCAATCAACGTAAATTGGAAGATATAAATTTTAAATTCCATTCTTTTTAATATCTCAGTATTCTAAAAGTGGAATCCTTCGGGAGATTTTTTTCTTTCTGCGCAGACTGATATAAAAAAAAATGTGTCGAAACAGGTGTTCGTCGTTAATATTATGAAATTGATTGGTCATCGGTTGATAGTTAACGACGAGTGGGGAATATCGAGACGTGCTCGCTTGTTGCGTCCATTTGTTTGCGAGAAGAAGAAAAATGGTACAACGAGATTCGCGGTTAAAGCAGAGTTGAAGGCCGTTTGGAACTGGTTAGGGTGGGTATTCTGCTCTCGTGATAGTACACTTTGGTGGCCGAATCGTGTTCAAGTAAGTCAGGGTCACGCAAATCGTGTTTCTGTGCTACCGATATAAAAGTGGGAATTCAGTTACGCATATTTACCACACGTCTGACGGCGACGTTTAATTACGCATACCGAAGCTGCCGATTTTTTGACGAGCAACGATATATATTCCTCGTTGTGCTGTGTAAACACCACGTGGCGTCGCTTTGCGTTTTCGTTGGAATTATAGAGTTTCTGTTTGGTAATTTGCATTAGTTTTTAATCGACTCGCTGTGTAAAAATTTTTTTTTACACATATCTACCACATTTTTTAGTTTATTATATACTAAAGTTATAATTACAATTATTACGGGATTATATAAACTGTAGGACAAATCTTATGACTGAGAACTTCACAGGATGAAAGGGTTATGTGATATATATGTGAAAATTAAGTTTAGTCAGTGAACGAACGGTGGTACTTTGTGTTCTTTCGCATGAAACAGTAATTTTTAAACACTATATTAAAAAAAATATATATTAGATAACATTTTCGTCCTCTGAAGTTTCCAATTGTGATACCAATGATTTTAATATCGTTTTAATAGAAGTAAATTGATTTTTGTAATATTTAATTAAGAAGTCGAAGCATGGAAGAGTTTCAATTTTCCAACTGTTTAGATTCGAAGAATATAATAGACACATTTTAATTAATCTTTTTAGTTTTATAACAACTGATAGCTAAAAGAAATTTGTATAAAATAGTTGGAAAGAGAGGAAAGCTTTCAGCTCCAAAGTGACATGGTTTTTAAAAGTACCTCTACAGGGATGGTCGACGTTTGGAACTTCGGAGTTCCTCTCGCGTGAGAGATAGAAAACGCGACATATTTCTCTCCTCTGGTTTCCATTCGTACTACTTTTATTCATTTAATTATACCACGTGATTGCGATAAAAAAAATTTCCTGGAAGCAACGGTATTTTATGATTTATCAGATGATACGTGTCACACGGTTCGAGCAAATTTTGCAATTCTAATTTCGTATTTTAAATTAATCTTAATGGAACTAAAAAATTTGATACGTCACACAATGATGACGTAAAAGGAAGAAAATTTTTTCCGAATCTTTTGGCGCTTCCCCTTAAACAGGAGGACTCACCAATGTCCGTTGCACAAAAGCCACGTGTTTCAACATAAAACAATTCTCACATGTTTTCTCTTTCGAACATGTTTCCTCGAAGGACGAAACGAAGAATTCCCGTATCGCGCGCTCGCTTGGTACGGCAGTATTTTTGTTATGCAACAGAAAGATTAGTTATGTCTTTTCGTCTTGCTTTTCCGTGGCTTTGTCTTTTGCTGAATAAAAAAGAAAAGAACGCTCGGCTCGGAAAGGAACGCGAACCTCGCGTCTCATTCGTTGATCCAAGGAAACGCGTCTTTTTCGAACGGCGGAAAACTTTTTGCGCAGGTTGACAGGTATTTCGATGCTTCTTGTTGCACAGGATAGCCTTCTGCGAACGTTGCTTCGATCTTGATGAACGATCGCAACGAAACCAAGGTTTATTTATTCTTCTGTGATGTTCCCTCGCGTGATTATCGCGATTCGATCGTTTTAAAATACAGCTTTTGCATCCTATTATATCGTTTTTACGAGAATCTATTAAGCGAAGATACGTATTTATTGAAGCGTCTTTAAGAAGGTTTAGACACATTGTTAGTCGTAAATGAATTTAAAAATGTTATAAAAATGACGATAGCTTCGACAATTTTATTTGCATCAAATTGAGTATTAATTGATCTTAAATACGTGTTAAAAAGCTATCACCGTTGAAATTATTAATATTAAGCGAAGATACGTATTTATCGAAGCGTCTTTAAGAAGGTTTAGACACATTGTTAGTCGTAAATGAATTTGAAAACGTTATAAAAATGACGATAGCTCCGACAATTTTATTTACGTAAAATTGAGTATTAATTGATCTTAGATACGTGTTAAAAAGCTATCACAGTTAAAATTATTAATATCATATTAATATCATAACGATACTGTTATGGACCACCCAAATTTGGTATTATCGAAGCAAAATGTAGAACTTAATCAAAAGTAGTGGTCACTAAAATTCTCCATTCATTTCTTAACACTAAAGCTACCAAAGATTGTAATTTAAAAAAAAATTCTATCAATCGACAGTGGTGTATCTTTAAGAATTTTTCCCGATTTATTCCAAGAAATACAGATCGAGATTTATTTCCCTTGCATTCTAAAATTTTTTTTCAAATACCTATAATTTTGATCTCTTTGACAGAAGTACATTTTAATCGCTGGTAATTCTAGTGTTAATAATCGCAATCCCAATGGAAACTCCAATCCCACACTTCTACCAATTCAAATTCATCGTGTCAACTCTTCCAAGCATGTGCTCGTACACCCAACAATATCGTGCCCAGAAAACTATCAGAACGTCGCGCACCATCATCCATAACACCGGTTTTAACCATCGTGTGTTCCACGTTGAGTGAAATTACTCGATTCTCGAGGTTTCCACCTTCTCGTCGTAAACAAGCAACGTTTTAACACGAAGCACGGCCGTGCCGGGCGCNAGTTCAAAGACGTAAAAACTTATTCCGCATTTTTCTTGTTCTGAAAAATATTATGTTCCATAGAAGTGTGTTCTAACATAGAAATAATTTTTTTTACGTACCTATGAGTATCAATTAAAAGTTGAAAGATTAAGAAACTTATTCTGCGTTTTTCNCCCGATTTATTCCAAGAAATACAGATCGAGATTTATTTCCCTTGCATTCTAAAATTTTTTTTCAAATACCTATAATTTTGATCTCTTTGACAGAAGTACATTTTAATCGCTGGTAATTCTAGTGTTAATAATCGCAATCCCAATGGAAACTCCAATCCCACACTTCTACCAATTCAAATTCATCGTGTCAACTCTTCCAAGCATGTGCTCGTACACCCAACAATATCGTGCCCAGAAAACTATCAGAACGCCGCGCACCATCATCCATAACACCGGTTTTAACCATCGTGTGTTCCACGTTGAGTGAAATTACTCGATTCTCGAGGTTTCCACCTTCTCGTCGTAAACAAGCAACGTTTTAACACGAAGCACGGCCGTGCCGGGCGCGGAAGAAAGTAGTTTGAGAAACGCTGCCAATGAAATCAAGATTCGGTAGGGGGGCAGGGCAGAAAGAGTTAGCGAACGAGGTGAAGGTATTGCGAGCGCCGGTTAATTGCAATGCACGCCGTACGACACGTGTCACAGCATTGTGCGGCCGGTCACGCATTCCCATCGATTACATCGACGACAAACGAATTTACAAGCGCAACTGGAACGTGCTTCGCGAACGCTTCAATAAGGCCTTTCCAAATGGAAAAAGGAAAGAAGAGATAAAGGAAAAAGAAAGGATTCCCTTTAAACTGCACGATTCGTGACGAGGTCTTCGCACGCCTTTTCATACCAATGAACGGCCCGTTATAAATCGCTTTTACAGAAATACGCACTGTTGAACGCGCGCCATCGTCCATAACTATCAGCCTGTAATATACGAGGCGTTCCTTCTGCACCTCGAAACGAGGGGAAAGAAAAAAGAAGCATATCTTGTTCTTTTTCTGTTTTTTTTTTCTTTTTGTTTTTTGTTATTCCTGGTAAGGTGGTTCGCCTGGATTCTTCGAGCTGAAATATTTTGGTCGATAAATCGTAGGATTTTGAGTTTCGCTCGTATGGCAGTCTGGGAGAATATTTTATAATCTCCAGAGTTCCAACTCATCGCTCAAATTAAGTCACGTGAGATTATATAAACGCGGATGGTATTTATTTATAATTGTCATAAGACGGAAAAATGTTTGAATTAAAAATAGTTATTGCAACGGTGCCGATTTAAACACGACGAATTAACGCATTGCACTTTTAAACTTACAAGTTTACCGCAGATTTTTATCCATTTACGAAAGACCAAGTCGCAAAAATGCACGGAGTGTGAAATAATCTTAGAAAAATAAATAAATTGTACATATCGCCACAGTGCAAAGTCGGCGCCAGTGAGTAAATGCAATGAGTTAATTTACACGTCTAATAGTTAATATTAATCGATTGACCGATTAATGTTACAGGTAGCAAGCACGTAGAATGGTAGCCTCACAACACGACGGTACCAGAAGTGTCGGCGGCGGCGGTGGCGGAGACGGTGGAGGCGGCGGTGGCGAGGAAACCGTGTACACGGTGACCGTGAGTGGTGTCGGTTATAGGAACGAGGGTTACAAGGACGATGGAACCGACGGTATACCTCCAGAGCCTCAGAAGCCACCTCAATTATCGTCCACGGACGACGACACCCAGTCCAGAAAGTTCAAGCTCTCCCGAGGCGAGAAATGGCGGATCTTAAAAAACATTAGCACCGTATCGGTTGCATTCATGGTGCAGTTCACCGCGTTTCAAGGCACAGCTAACCTGCAGTCCTCTATAAACGCCAGTGATGGTTTAGGCACCGTGTCCCTATCCGCGATTTACGCGGCTCTGGTACTCTCATGCATCTTCGTGCCCACCTTCGTTATCAAGAGGCTCACCGTGAAATGGACATTATGTGTGTCGATGATGTGTTACGCACCGTACATCGGTTCACAGTTCTATCCGAAGTTTTACACCCTGGTACCGGCTGGCGTATTGCTTGGTTTGGGTGCCGCGCCCATGTGGGCGGCTAAGGCCACGTATCTCACACAGGTTGGCGGCGTCTACGCCAAACTTACCGATCAACCGGTGGACGCCATTGTTGTTAGGTTCTTCGGATTCTTCTTCCTTGCCTGGCAGACCGCTGAACTGTGGGGAAACCTCATCTCTTCGCTGGGTAAGTGGTGTTTGTTGGTTTAATATTATTATTACCGATGGGTCGAAATGACCAGTTTCTAATTCTTTATAAAGATTTTATAAATCGGCCGAAAGGCACCGGTAACATATTTATAAAATCTTTATAAAGAAATAGAAACCTCATCTCTTCGCTGGGTAAGTGGTGTTTGTTGGTTTAATATTATTATTACCGATGGGTCGAAATGACCAGTTTCTAATTCTTTATAAAGATTTTATAAATCGGCCGAAAGGCACCCGTAACATATTTATAAAATCTTTATACAGAATTAGAAACCTCATCTCTTCGCTGGGTAAGTGGTGTTTGTTGGTTTAACGTTATTATTACCGATGGGTCGAAATGACCAGTTTCTATTCTTTATAAAGATTTTATAAATCTGTTACTGGTGTCTTTTGGCCGATTTTATATCTGGGATATTCTGTTACAATTGTAGACAAAGGTTTGTATTAATGTTAATATTTAGTAAAATTAATTGGGGAATTTAGAGACGCATTTTTGTGATAAAGAATAGAGAAATTAAAGAAAAATGTATAATTAGTAAAGTGAAATTAAGACGATATATTTTGTGGAATATAGTTATTTATTATGTAAGGGTCCTGGAAATGGAATTATCCTTCAACGGTAGCACACAACACCCAAATAATTAAATTACCTTAAAGTACATAAATTACCGAGGCAACATAAAGAAATCCAGCAGAGAACGTTCCTCCAGAAGCTGAATACCTGCCCACGAATACTATAAATCGGCTCTAATTAACCATACCGTTAGGTTAAACAGAGTCTTCCACATCGAATACGAACTTCGTCCGGCTAAAAATTCTCTCCAACAATCAGCTCGTCTCGTACAATCTTCCCATCCTTCATTCCAGAAAAAAAAAGACACCTTCAACCACTGTTTCCTCTTTCCTGTTTCTCTTTAACCGCATCATAAATTAATCCTCTCGAACACGTGCCCAAAAGTCCCTTTCAAAGGAGCATTTAAAATGCAAATGCCGAAGCCTATCCCACCCAGAGATCTCAGTCGTCTAAGACGACGTCTCAACGGGACAATTCCTAGAGAAGCTCCTCGAGGTCGCGTGGAATCGGTGTCAATATCATTCTACCCGTCATAAATTTAGTAATCACTCGACCCTTCTCTCTCTCTCTCTCTCCTTCTAACTCCCTCTCCAAAAAAAAATCTACTTATTTTTTGGTCGTATACCTGGCTAGACGGCACCATCAACGAGGTGCGAAATGATCGTGAGATCACGCCGCTTCGAAAAACAACGCGCAAATTGCGACACACGCGACGTGCGTAGCAGCAATAAAGGTTGGATCATCATTATCCGTTCCAACACGGACCGTCGCTTCACGGTTCGTTTCAAATAAAATGTTTTCGAGGGTTGTTGAATGCTGATGTTCAATATACAGCGTCGCGATCAGTTTATTCTTTCAGTTGTATTTCTTTCAGTATTCTTTATTGATCAGTTGATTCAGAAACGCTTTATTCTCAGATAGTTCACGGCTGATATTCTCGAGAAGAATGCTTTAAGCGACAGAAGACAATTGCAGTCATCGAACGTGGTTCAACGGAGACATGTTAACCCTCTGCGCTCCTAAATTTTTTTAAGTTTCATCAGGACTGTCGCGAAAACTTAAAGCGTTGTTTCAGAAAGAAAGAAAAATGATGAATCTCTATAATCTTTTATTTATTTCCTTAATTTGTTTCATTCTTATATTAAAGAGAAATTTTAATTAACGAAAATGATATTTAACTCAAAACTTAACGAAATTTAATTCAAAACTCCGAATTACTTAATCTCCGAAGAAAATTACACGCGTCGCCATAGCAGCGCAAGTGGAGTGCAAAGGGTTAAGCGCTATGGGATGTACGGGTTAAGGGATGGTCCTTCAGGACGCTGAAATTTTCATTTGGACGCCGTTGGTTTCTAAGAACCGATATTATCAATTTCCAAAAATAATACCTTATAATTAACAAGTCTTATCAAACCGCGTTAAACAAAGATACGACTTTCCTTCCCAGTCTTTTACATTATATTTTATTTCTTTTTTTTTTCATTAGCTATTTCGCGACCAAACGATTTCCAATCAGTATCATAGCACACAGCTTAACGAAAACTCGACAATAAATCAGCGCAGGTCAACGATAAACGTTTAACGCGTTAAGCATTTAGTACAGACAGAATCGAACCGAACGAGGAACGATGGTACGAATACCGCGTTGCTTTTGTTTGAAACGAACCGTGAAGCGACGGTCCATGTTGGAACGGATAATCGTGCGCGGTCAGACTGTCGGGCCAAACATTCGGTCCTTTCCCTGACTGGCCGACCGATCGGCTGGCTGGAGATCGACAACACAGCTCCTCGCGCCTGCTATCAACGTTCTCCATGGACACACTCGGGTTTCGAGCGGGTCTGAGTGACAACGCCGGCGAGCGACTCGCCGAGAAAGACAGGCACGTTGGAGGAACGGCGACGGAGAACGCTTCGCACGCGGGAAGAAACAAGATTTATCCGGTATAAACCCGTGATAGTCGGTTTCCGTACCACCTCGTACGCATTCCCCGATACCGGGCGGCGGTAGCGCACGTTTTAACTGTTTTCTATGATTCGAACCGTTCGATCGGCGCTTCCTCCCCGGCCGGTCAACGGCACTTCCGTTTACTGCGCTCGACTTTGCACGCGCGACGTGGACCAACCTTGCTGGATACGTTTCAGGCGGACTAATGACTGACTGGTTTTCTCGATTCTACTTTTTATATATATGTATAAATAAAATAAAAAAATATAATATAAATATATATATTTATATAAATAAAATAAAAATGTAACTATATATATATATGTATATTTTTATGTTCCATGTGGAATTTAAACGGTGCACAGCGTGGTATCGCTGAGAATATTGTATCGTTAAACTGGGTTGCAGAAATTAAATAGGTAACGTCACTGGACCATTGTAAATTAATTCTGTTTATTCATTTTATTGGACGGAAACCCTAAATCACTAAACTATCGTAAAAATGATTTCGCGATAGCTGGATAATATCAACATGTTACAGTAAATAACACCTTTAATTTTTATGTTTGACGATCGCAAGTATTTGTAAAGCAAGTTAAGTAAAAGCAACGTTTCTCTTTCGGTCGTAACTTCTACAAAGGATTAGTAATAATGTAAATCAATAATATACAAGGATAGTTTAGTAATCCGTGGTTCAATAAGATGTATCAATATGTACGCAAGTGGTCCATTTTTAATCGTCGAATTATTCGAGAGTGTTCGTACGTGTACAGTCGGTCGATTGTTAGGATACAGTGTTTCTTGAAATTATGTTTCAGTCTTTACGCCATTTTATGTGGTCCTTTTTTTACGTCTACGGTTTGCGCGAAATCGGTTAGTCATTTAAGGTCACTTTTGCTATTACAAATGACGCCGCAGAAATTTCTTTTGCTCATGTTTATCTCGATACGCGTTTCTGACTGAGATGGAGTAGTTGAATGGGACTGGGAGGGGGTTACACCTTGACGGCCTTGAGCGGCCGATTGATTTTGAACGAGCTATAGGCGCACCTTGCTTGGAACCTGTTTCCATCGAGTTTCTTCCGATTTATTTGAGATTGTTTGAAGAATTCGTGCCGCTGAAAATGATTTAAGTATCGGCGGCTCTGTTTGTAGTACGGAACAGCTCTCGATCGCTAACTTAACTTTGTTTCCGGCACAGTATAAATATTACACTAAAACATGTTTTTTTTTTTTTTTTTTCGAAGCATGATATACACGAACACGATAATCGAAATGCGATAAATGCACCCGTAAACGATGAGTAACCGCATGAAAAGCAAGACAATGACTCGTCGTTGGGAGTACATAATTTTTTGTAAACACACGTTCCCTAATTATGTTTAATTTATGCCTTTTCGCGGTCTATGCTTAATTGAAAGTATTACTTGTTTTCTACTCGTCACACATTAACGGGACGCTGTTAATGAAAACGTGTATACAATAAATATTTACTGCCTTACTTTGCCAACCAAATTAATTGAAACGTATCAATGGCGCCATTTTTTTTTAAACGCATCAACGAGCTCTCGTATTCTCGCCAATACACGGTTGGTCACAAAAGTCTACCAAAACCTAATTTTTGTTTAAATATAAAAATTATGTAGATATCCTAATTTCTGGATCAAAATTCGATTAAATACATTTGTACTGATTAGAATTAAAATTAAGTAGAATATTGAATAAAAAATACAATATTACAGACGAGAAATCCTTAAAGAATTATTTAAAAGAGACCTAAGATAAAATTACTCTAGATATTAGAAAGATAGGTCATTGTTAATGCTTATAATATTTTTTTTTTTTTACAACTTCATCTTCAGAACTTCACTTTTCTGATATTACAATTCACATTTTTTTTACGCTCTTTTGTTAATGAATTTAACAAATAATCATACTCTTTTAACACACTCCTAAGTTCGATTAATACAACAACGTTAATCTTCCTTAAAGAGGAAAATTATTTGCGCTACCGTTTTTGTTGTAACATTTCAAATATTTGGAGCAGACTTTTGCGAGTGACTATATATTTACATGAAAATATGAACGCGCATAAATAACATTCCCGATTCCTCGGGTTCATTACTTATGTAGTCATGGAAACAGTTGGAACATTTAAATGGCGGCGATTTTTAAATGTCTGAACTTCTTGGAGCAAGAAAATCGCGTTCCAGCCGCGTACATACACGCGTTTGCACACACGTAACAGTTGAATATATTATAAGCCGATAAGTAGGACTTGCGGACAATCGGAAACGATGGTGGGAGACATTGTAAACATACTATGATATTATCAACGACGCTCCGGTGAAAGTTCCTGTCGTTCGCCGTCCGATGACCGCGTACGCGGATTGGCCAATGTAAATTCCAGAATGTCGATACGTTTCGCACCGGTGTCGTATAATCGCACCTCGGCACGATATTTGTATGTTTGAGAAACGAGATCGACCGCGATACTAGTTGTCAGTGAAACAAATAATTTTAAACAACAGTTACAATGGAGTAAAATCCTTTCGGTCATTTTTTTTTACTCGTCGAAAGATGAATCGAAGAGAGAAATTTTTTTAGATAATCTTTAACTCGTTCGTTTAAAAGAAAAATGACACGACTAAGAAATGTATATTTTTAAATTGTTTTTAAAAATAATTTCAAAACACTTATCTTTTATTCAGAAAAAAAAAGTCATACGTTGTTATTCAGTATAAGCTTGATGGGATAACGTTAAATTATATAATTAGTAGCGATTATTTTATAATGTTGAAAAATTGATCACGAACAACCCGAGAAACAGTGTTTTTTTAATTCGTTAATTCTCTTCCGGATGAACGATATATCTTGAAAAATGACGGATAATTGATACTAAAATTCTTACGATTAATTTCAATTAACGTAGGATGAATTGATGGCAGGAATTTCTTGATTATCTTCAATCCTTCAACCTTATCAGGCCACGTATGTCTTGTGAAATGTTTAAAATGCCACGATAAATATATATGACGCGGATAGTTGATAGATCGTAATCAAATGCATAAATAGTTGCATACGCATTGCTTGATTATCCGCCAAGTTAAGTACGATCTTGATAAATCGTTGAGAGATTTATGTTGGCTCTGATAAGACGCGCTTTGTTTGGGGTCTTACATAATCATTTGTATTTCTTTATGTATTTACTTTATCTCGTTTTAATACGATTCAGCGAATGTATTCTCTCAAGGGTTAGCCAACGGTTAACAAAGAACGTCATTTGTTTGTTACTTTTTTGACCAACCCTCTATAGCCCGAATTTTGTCTGTTTATCAGAGAAAAATTACGATTGATTACAGTTTTTCACTTTGATTTGAAAATTTTTATACTAATAATTGTTTTACTAGTAATTTTGTAATAAAATTTAACCCTTTGCACTTGGGAACTTTTTTAAGTTTCAAAGGACTACTGTGAAAACTTAGTGTTCTTTTGGAAAGAGAAACAGAGAATTACAAATGTTTACGATATTTTATTCACTTAGTTAATTTAGTTTATTTTAAAACAAAAGAAGCGTTTGAATTGACCAAGATACAGAATTTAATTCGAAACTTAATATCCGAAGAAAATTATGCGTGTCGCCAGAACGGCGCCAGTCGAGTGCAAATGGTTAATAGTACAGTGATAACTGAATAAAATAAATTTTTTTAAATACAGATACATCAGTTTGTAACTTTTAAGTCGCACAAAGCCAATAGAGGGTTAAACTATGCGATACAGTCTCCGTTTTTATCAATTAAACTAATTTGATTTTATTTAAATTCCAAGTGCTCAGCGAGGGAGAGTTCGGCAGCGGTGGCGGGAACAGCACCACGAATTGGAACAAAATCAAAATCTGCGGCGCCGACTTCTGTGTCCTTGGGAACGGGGCCCACGAGACCCTGGAGCGTCCTCCGGAGTCGGAGATCTACGAAATTTCTGCGATTTATCTTACTTGTGTAATCGTCGCTGTAATCATCGTCGCTCTGTTCGTCGATCCGCTCTCGAGGTGAGTATTAAACAACATGTGCATGCACGTATGCGATTGGTCCAGAAGGCACCACGCAGCTTTCCACTCTCTGACGACCTTTAATTTTTCACCTTTGCTTCGACCGGTGATTAATACTGGATACAAACGTCGGCTCGTAATAACCGTACTTATCGCGTTACTCGAACATTGTATTGGGTCGAGTCATGAGTAGTCTTTTAGGATGAAAGGAATTTTCGAGTTATATTTTCGTATCTAATTTAATATTAAATATTAAATATTTATTATAAAATTATTATAAAATATAATATTATATTTATATTAAATTATTATATTAAATATAATAATATAATAATATAATATTAAATAGAATATTTTTGTATCTAATTATTTTTGCGTAAAAAAGAAATTATCTGTACTTTACGTACGATAAGTTGTAATTTGTAACTGTTGAATTCTGAAGATTTTCAATCTTTACAAAAATTGGAATATTTGTTTGTGATTTCAACACTTTTCATGAGATATCAGACGCATTTATTTTATATTTGCAATGTTTTGTATTAAGTGGTAGAAATCATTGAACGTTCGAAAAATATTCTTATGTCTTTCTGGATAATTTCTGAACCCATAAAAATTGGCATTTTTAAATTACAGAGCTTCTCTGTAATAATACACACTGTAATTATTGTCCATCGCAATAATCGCAAGAATGGTCTTAGATATTCTTTCGAAACACTCGTTTTCATTGACACTAATAACTAAGTCTCGCGGAAGTAATTAATAATGCATTAAACGTATAAGTAGAAACATTCTTATATAAACAATAAATAAGTATTCTGTTAGATCGATACATTGTGGAAAAAGCAATGCAGTGTGAAAGTGGTGCGCGGATAAAACGACGTTACTTATGACACAACCCGATACAACGTGCACAAAGAGACTGCAAATGCGAAATAAGAAATTCCTCGAGGGAACGATAATAACGTTGAAAAATAACTTTCTTGTTATTTATTGTTAATAATTCAATGTTGTACGATTCGAATGCAATAGACGCCTCTCGGCTACGCGGTATGTATGTTTCATAGAGATTGCTACGATTAATGGATTTATTGGACAGTAAAATTAACGACTGTGTATGTGGAAATTTCAATGCACGTGGTCATGAGTTTGAAAAATTGTTTGCTAATTCTTTGTAATTGATAACCCAAGGTCTGATGACTGGGGTGTAATACAAGCTTCATTCTTCTGTTTCAGCAATGTCTTGAAACCTTTCATAAAGACTTTAGAGATCTACTTTTGCTTTTAATCATAACTTAAACGCAACGTATTATTTTCTTCTTCTAAAAAATATTATATACCATAGAAGCGTCTTTTAACATAGAAATAATTTTTTTTACGTACCTATAAGTATCAATTAAACGTTCAAAGACGTAAAAACTTATTCCGCATTTTTCTTGTTCTGAAAAATATTATGTTCCATAGAAGTGTGTTCTAACGTAGAAATAATTTTTTTTTACGTACCTATAAGTATCAATTAAAAGTTGAAAGATTAAGAAACTTATTCTGCGTTTTTCTTGTTTTACAAAATATTATGTTCCATAGAAGTGTGTTCTAACGTAGAAATAATTTTTTTTACGTACCTCTAACTATCAATTAAAAGTTGAAAGATTAAGAAACTTATTCTGCGTTCTTCTTGTTTTAAAAAATATTATGTTCCATAGAAGTGTGTTCTAACGTAGAAATAATTTTTTTTTACGTACCTATAACTATCAATTAAAAGTTGAAAGATTAAGACACTTATTCTGCGTTTCGAATAGAAGTTTGACCAGTTTTGCAATCCTAAAAACTCTGTAATTTTCTGATAATTACGCATACGAGAGTTTAAAAAGTACGTGTAGGGCTCGAAACAAATTATACCTCGCGACTTATGATACCTTCTGTCGAAAGATTTCGTGAAGTATGCGTACAATCCTGTTTACTATCGGTATATTCTACTGCACGGTAATAATTATAGTTAAACAAAGTCGTACGTTAAATTTTACATAAAACGAGAAAGTTTTCGAGTATTTTTGAACAATAGCGTGTAAGCATCCATGGCCAACTCGAACGGTGAACAACGAAAGATAAAATCGTAATCGAGAAAACTGCCTCCGGAGTCGTTTCCGTTTTAACGTCAATATTTGATATCGATGAATCATCGATAAACAGGCGTCACGAAATCGTGTTTATTATTTAACACTGGCTAACCTTCCGTATGTTATTGATAAAACACTTGAAACTTCTGGTAGGCTAGCACACCTCGGTTATTACTTAAAGTTAAATAAATATCGACACGTCTCTGAGATGAACGATCATTGAAACAACCGGTGAAACACTGTATTTTTCCATTTCCGTAATTATATGTCATCATCGGTGTTTTCAGCTCGCTAACAAAATTATCGGTATTTTTTTTCTCCCCTGTACGCTTTTTTTATTCTTCGAAAACGACGCGGAGGATCGTAAAAATTGCGAATAATTTATTTTCTCGCGTTCGGCAACATTTTTATTATTACTCACATTATCGGGCGTGCGATTTTATTTTATCGAATATTTTATTTTACGTATAATTCAACGATTAAAATACGCGGGAGCGACAAATTGAATCAATTTTCTGATTTATACGTTCACAATTTTACGCATACCACGATCGATGAGAATTTAGACATATTTTTCGTTTACATTACCAAAATTGAACACACTGTGTCACACGCGGCTGTCATGTTCGCAAATTATGAGATAAGAGCGATTTTTAACGTCTCTGTTTACCAAAAAATTAGCTAACATCGAAACGACAACGAACTTTATACCACGTAATGTCGATGTAACTTGAATGGAACGCTAAGAAAGCTTAATTCTATTATACTCTATCCGTTCACTATTTATCCTCGTTTAGTACGCCGATCTTAAACAACTCTAACTTACAGAACCATTCATGTTCGAGGCGTTTCTTAATTTGGTTGAAACGAAGAAGAAAATTTAGACAAATGGTATTGAACTCTGGTTATTTAACAAAAAAATTGTCACAATTTGTGAGTCATTGGCTCGACGGTTGCTTGTCTTTCGGATAAGCATAATGAGAAACGTAAATAGAGAGGGAACGAAATAGAATGATAAAGTCGATCGTGTACGAAAAACAGAATTTTATCAGTATTGTGTTTTATCACAAAATCGTGGACGCGAAGTAAAATGTATTTTTCTTCAATTAACATTTCACGTTTGTTCGTACACACATGGAATCAACGTTCAAGTCGTACGTAAATAGGCACAATGATCGACAGATGAATTTTGTTCGCTTTCGTTTCCTCTTTCTTTTCGTGAATGCCTCCACGTGTCCAGGGATAAAAATATTTTTGTATTTCTTTCTTTTGACGCAAACAAAGACCTTCCCACGTGATTTCAACAACGTCATACGTGTTCGATCGATAACGACATTGAGCTGTAATTATTAATTTATGTCCAACCTTGAATGAAATTAAACGTTCCATTTCATTCGTTCAATGTACCACGCTCGTTCCGAATGGAAAGCAGCATCTTATTGACGCAAAACTACTGTACACAGTGTTTTGATACAGTCTTAACCCTTTGCACTCGAAATTTTTTTTCATTCATATTACCAGCAACTCGAAATAGTTTCAGTGAAAAAATCATATTTTTATATACGTAAATGATGTACGCATTGAAAGGAAAGACATCATTGTATGTTATTATTATTTTTAATTAATTATAGATTAAAATGTTGTTGTATATAGGAAAACAAAAAACTGTAACATTATTACATTTTTTAATCGTCCAAGGTGTGATACCTCTTGGTATGAACTAAATATTATTTGCATTGTCTCCATAGCGGAGCCCTCGAGTTTGAAGACATATTTTAAATGGCTCCGCAAATTTTTAATCGAGCCCTCGAGTGCAAAGGATTAATTTTATTATCTGTGAATACGNAGAAGACATATTTTAAATGGCTCCGCAAATTTTTAATGGAGCCCTCGAGTGCAAAGGATTAATTTTATTATCTGTGAATACGTTATGACAGCTGCATTTTAAAAATTTTGCATTGAAACGAGCTAAAACTCTCAAAGTGATCCACAATTCAGATATGTTCTTTTGAGAAAGTTACGATCTTTACGAACTTAATTTTACAAATTATTCAAACAGTTTAAATCAAATTTTGACCGTGTTCCCTATCGATAAATTAATCATAATAATTATTTATTATTAGTATCAAGTATACGTTGATAATAATTTCAGAATGAAGTTTATGAATCATCCTCAACGTGTAACAAATATAACGATAAACAGGGAAGTCGTAATAAACTTCACTTTATCTAGCGTAATGCAAATATTATGGAAATTTAGTCAGATAAAGCACACGGAATATCGAGCGTTAAATATTTTCGCTCGTTAGAGAGAAGCGAATTATGAAGTGACACAAACGCCTTGTCGTACGATATTTCGTGTATTTAAAAATTTCCAAACACCGTGCGGAAAAATTGTGAATGACTGAACGTTGCTGGTGTCATTGTCAAGAAAGTCGAGAAAACGAAACGTCATGAATTGGTTTCTAACCAGGATGTAGGTTAACGAAGTTGTTACGCTAGAAATCAATGTCAAAACCGTTTCACTTGCACGGATTCGCCTGGACAAAAAAAAGGGACGGTCGTGCGAAAGAATCAGGCTCTGACCGTTTAAATATGAATAGAATTGTTTTTTTCCTCTCTTTTTCCTTTTTTTTCTTCTTTTTTTCCTTTTTTTTTTCCTTTTTTTTACGTCGAACAATATAATGGCGGTACAATAGAAGAAGATCGAAAGCTAAGAATATTTATGTTTCGGAGAAATCAATTTGCACGGATTCGATGGTTCGTAACACCACCGGCGTGGTACGAGGTAGGAGCAAAAAAATGTAATGTTTCAATCGAATTGATGATGGAAGCACGTTTATCTGATCGGGTACTCCCCTTGGAGTTTGCCTACGGCCAAATAAATTATACATATCCTTTCGATGGGCAGGTGTCAACGAAAAAGTGCCTCATCGCTTCGAGATACACGCCTCTTCGTTAACGTTCCAGATTTTATTTTACAAAAAGGAATTTCGAATTTATTTTTGCTTCGTATTTATAATGCGGTGTTTAAGTTCGTACGTAACGCGTAAACAAATTTTTGTATCTTTAACGAAATTCTATATCAATCGATTTTATAGGATACTTTTCGTTCAGTTGAATCGGTTGAAATTTATTTATTTTCTTTAACATAATATTTTTCGTTCAATCTATCCGATATATATATATATATATTTTCTTTTTCTTTCGTTGGATTCAATCGATCGAAAATTTTTTTTTTTTTCTGTCGTGGAATGATTTTTGTACGATCAAATGCGAATTACAAAAATATTGAGTCTCGAGGAGGGATCAAGTTATCAGAAGTTTCCGGTAGCGGGACGCTTCTTGAAAATTCACCCACATAACGGAAGAAAAGAAAAAAAAGAGCGAGAAAAAAGACAGTAATGTTTTTTTCCAGGAATATTACGAAACGCGCACCTTAATAAGCGTGTATCGCGCGAGATCCGTGCAAGATCCCCTCCCCTTCTCCCATTCAGAATCGCTATAAACATTGCTCTGCTCATGATTACAAAATAGCGTACATCCGACGCAGGATGCATCGAAGCACGGCGGTTGCGCAACCACTCGCCGCAATTTGTACTTATTAAAACCCGATAAATTTCTGGCTGTTGCCAGCATTGAAGTCTCCGCATGCGAGGGTATATACGCGTGGCGTTGCGCGCATCTCGGCCTGGATTCGAGAAACTTTATGATTCAAACGGGACAATAATTTGAATTCAAGCAGAATCGAAAGCATAATTTTCATATTTTTTACATTTTTTTAATTGTTTTATTACGTTTTTGATATTTTTCACATTTCTAAATAGTTTTTTGTATTGGTTAATTGTTTCATACTTTAATATATTTCTAGATCGTTTATATTTCTTAACTTTAGTATTCTTCATATTATTTTCTTCATTTTTTGTATTTAATTTGCATATTTTCTTAAGTTCAATCATAATTGTTTCTGTATCTCTTAATATGCATATAGTATGATTTCATTCTTTGGAGAATAATTATATAAAATTGTGTTACGTAATATAAAGACGTAGAAGAAAAATAGAATATTCATCGTACAAGTAATTTCACCGTAAAACGAAAGACAATCGGATTCGAAGGGTACTTTATGTTTTAAGTTCAACCTGGCAATTGGGTGTGTCGAGAAATTGTACGAGCGAGAAAAAAAAAAGAATTTGCACGATACCACCTCGGGATAATTTCTACCCGTAATTATACAACTTTGCCCGACACGTTCGTCCATTTATTTATTCGGTTCTCATAACTTATTCGCGTCTCTCCGATGAAAAATGGCGGACGAGCTTGTTTTGTAAAACGCACAAAACGAGTTATAGAAAGAAAAAGAAAGTGTACGGTATATTTTATTACGCAACAAATTTCTCCGTAAAATAGAGAACGATCGGATGGAAATTTTTCTTTCATTCGTACGCTCTTCCATCTCGATGAATTTATGAAACCTCAATAAGAGAATACAAATTGGTCGTTTCGATCGCTTCGGTAGTTTCAGGGCTAATAAAATTTCCTTTCTGTGCGCGAAATTTGTTTTTAAATTTCGCAATACGAGCAATCACGTTGAAAGAAAGAAAAAAACAGGACGTTCCGATCGACCTAATAAATACCGTTATTTATGGAACTTCTCGCGTAAATCGCGGCGCCAACGATTCGGCGAACCGGTCAAATGGCTTCCGGCAAGTGATCGAGTCGTATAAGCGAGCCGACCTGTCACAGATTTGTCATTTCGAGCTCGGTGATCCCGTGACTTCGCGACTTCGCGACTTCGCGACTTCGCGTCTAACCGAACGTCTCTCGAACGATTTACAGGCTACAGATACTTTTTTTCCCCCCCTGATCAGCCCGTATCGTAATTTGCATTTCAATCAGAAGCTGTCTATGGACACCGAGCAGCATTATTTGTGCCTTTTATAACAGTAAATACCGTCGTCCACCAAGGACGTTTCTCTTATCCGGACGCTGGCAACGTTCTAATGACACACCGTTGCTAAAAATATTAATGGCTCGCGCTGGAATGGTGATTTTCTATCGTGGCACAATGCGTGTAACGCTTCAGCCACATACCGGTATAGTCGATTTGCATATGCACCAAGTCTCTCTGTTTTCATTGATAATTAATGCGTCTGACCTTCCGCTTTATTAGATCGAGAGATATATTTCCCTGTGGGTAAACACAAAACAGTGACGACATTTCTATCTCCTAATCTACGCACTTACAACTCGTTAAGAGAATTCCTCGCGATAAAGTGTGTGAGCAAAAAAATTAATTAGCTCGCACGGTTCTCGTAAGGTACTCGTAAATCGAGCGAATGGTTCGATTCTTCGTCGAGGAAGAAGAAAAAAAAATGTGTTAGGTCATCGCATAGGTGATGGGAGTATTTGATAAAAATATATTAAAACAGGGATTGAAAAATTGGACGAATGGTGAATTTTTTGAAAAGCAGAGGAAAATGTATCGACGATAGATTTTTATAAATAGGTGACTCTGTTTGGTTTTTTTCAAAAGGAAAAAGAATTGCATTGCTTCTTGGATGAGCTAATAATTATTGCCGGAACTTAGATTTAGAGTTTTTTTTGTAATAATGGAGATTTTTGTAATTTTGTCAATTTTTTGTACGTTTTTTCGAACGTGATATCGATCTGCTCTTTCTTAGCGCGAAATGTTTGATTGAATCGACGACCGAGTTATGTTTCTGTGAGAAAGTTTCGATGTTTATGTCCCATTGTCTTCCAAACTGGTGGTTTCAAATTTTTATTGGATACTCGTAGTTAATAATTCAAAAGGGGTTAGGAACGTTGGAAAAGACACGCCGATATACGCGTTTTTATCGTTTCGGGCTGCGTGATATAAATATTTATGATCGTGTTTCACCGGGAGCGAATAAAAAGTATCATTAGAATGCAAATTTTACAATCCTTTATGAATTACGTAAAAGCTGCACTATTACATACCGTATTACCACGAGTCAGCGCTTCATTCAAAGGATCGACTAGATACGAGCCTCGTGTTCATGATTATAGTCGGATTTACGATTGTAGCGCGTAATATCGGTGCGGTTAGAAAAATTGTCCTTTTCCTCCGTCGCGATGTTCACGTGGATATGCAGTTCTCCTGTATCTGTTACCGCGGATACAATGGATACAAAAAGTATTCGCAGATCAGACTCTAAATAAAATTTACTTTTACACAGATTGTTCTTAAACTTTCTTAAATTAAGTGTACATCATTTTTGCGTTTACTTCTTTAACCCTTTGCACTCGACTGGCCCCGCTACGGCGACACGCATAATTTTCTTCAGAGATTAAGTTTTAAATTAAATCCTGTATCTTCGTTAATTCAAACGCTTCTTTTGTTTCAAAACAAAATAAATTAACCAAGTAAATAAAAAATCGTAAACATTTATAATTTTCCGTTTCTCTTTCCGAAAGAACACTAAATTTTCACGATAGTCCTTTGAAACTTAAAAAAATTCCCGAGTGCAAAGGGTTAAATTAAATTTTATTACTGTATTACTGTAATTATACCANCTTCCGAAAGAACACTAAATTTTCACGATAGTCCTTTGAAACTTAAAAAAATTCCCGAGGGCAAAGGGTTAAATTAAATTTTATTACTGTATTACTGTAATTATACCACGATTCATCTGTAACAATTATTAGTATAAAAATTTTCAAATCAAAGTGAAAAACTGTAATCGATCGTAATTTTTTCTCTGTGCGAGGGGTTAATATTGTACATTTTATGTATCTAAAATTTTAAATTAAAAAAATCTTACTCGAGGAACGTAGTGTTAGAGAGAACAGAATTAAAGCATGGTCCAGAGGATGTAGGATCGTTAAGATTGACTATTGACAAGGCGTTAAAAGAGACTACACAAAGTTTCAAAAATAGATAATGTTTCTCAACATGGCGGTGTTTCTAACTCTTTTGTCTCTCCTTGGCATGGTTGTCGAGAGAAAGGTGTATCTCGTGCCAGAAGCACTTGATGTACTTTCGATTTCCGGAATTCTGCGCTTCGATGAACATCCAATTCATCGCCGACCGATTCACCTCTACAATATCAGCGTGTAATTCGCATTCCACGTGAAGAGCGTGCAAGATATTACACGTCTGGTGATTCCAGGATTCCCTTGGTATTCCGTTTCTTGGAACGATTAATTCGCAATTGATCGTCTCTCGATCCTTTGTAATTTCTAATCGAGGTAAACGATTCCAAACGATCGACCTCGCAATTAGCAAGAAATAACTGTATATTTTCCAGCTAGTCTCCTCCTTTGACAATCTAATACGAGCGTTTATTAACTCCTCTTTTTTTTTTCCTTTTGTTTTTTTTTTTTTTTCTTTGCACCGCTAATTATGTCGTTACAAGAATCGCATATGAATTGATTTTAATTTCTTCCTTAACGTGCTCGGGGATCATCGAACACAATTAGAAGCTCTTACTTAGTATTCTTTAGTATTCTTTAACAATACCTCCTATTTTTATTTTTAATCTCTAACCTCAACTCTTAATTTTCTTCTGAAATCGTTCTTTACGGAATTATGATTATTCTGCTGTCTTATAATTGTTGTATTATTTTGGTAATCTGTCGGGACCAAAGATATATTAATTTTAACACTAGAAATCATCAAAAATCACAAAGAAATCACAAAGAAATAAAAGTGGAAGCTATATAAAAATATATTTATTCATACTCTTAACGGAAAATTTCAGAAAATTCTCAAAAATGTACCACACTGAATTTATAAAATTTCTACAAAAAATCACGACTTAGTCATCCCGATCACTTCGATAATTCTAGAAAAATGAGACTTACGCTTTTCATTTGTGGTTTTCGTATAGAATTCGCTACCATCCACGGTTTCGGGTATCCATATTAGGTTTTAGAACCTATCACCCATGAATACAAACGTTCTACTGTATCTAATTGCAACAGTGATCGCTGTACTATGCCATGTGATAGTAAAACTCGAGTAAAACCCATACCGATTGCAGAGTCGTTTATTCCACTTAATGTAAAAAAAGACCTCTATGCTCCTGTAAAAAAAACACAATCTATTTTTTATAATTAAAATATCTTTCGTCGTCGTCAACGATTCTCCTCCATCATCGAACACTTCAATCCAGTAACCCTTCCAATTCCTAAAAATTTCTCTCGTTTAAATCTCTGACACCATTTTTTACATTATCTCACATCCTCGCTAAAACTCAGAGAAGATAACTTCAACAAGAAGCATTTTTGTCAAGTCAAAACATAAAAAAAAAAAAAAATTAAATGTTAAATACACGTACACCTTATCAACAGCCATTGTATTGACGATCATCTTCTAAGTTGTATCGCGAGCAAAATGATAGTCGACACGCTATCTCGGAAATTAAACATCGACGTTGCAGTCGTGCCAAAGCGTGGCATGATATCTCAATTCGAAACGATCCTATATATTACTACTACATATCCAGAAACAAAGAATTCTTTTCTACACCTAATACTTCCTACGTCGAGGAATACCGCTCGGTAATATCTGCACGCCACGATGGTGGCCGATTTTATTACATAAGAGGCGTGTATAGCCAGATCAGCCTCGCCAGCGTATCGTATCGCGGTTCTCGACTTATCGTTTCGAGCAGTTTTCGAATCAACGCGACTGCTTCACCGGCCAACCATAGTGTGTTATAACGGTTCAGAAGCCAGTCTCTCTGTTGCATGTTGAAAGAGCAGAATCGCTAGTGGGAAACTGTACAGAGAGAGGCTGACCGGTGAGACCTCAGCGTTTCCGATTCACTCCTTAGACCATCTCTATCTACCAGCCAACTCGTATCCTTTCCTCTCGAGATAAAGTGATTCTTGCTGACCTTGCTGCCTTGTTACGACCGCTGGTACCGGGGATAACGTTATAATGGCGCTTAATGACGCTGGGTTTTCTCTCCTTGTATTTTTTTTTTTTTTTTTCTTTCAGTTTTCATGTTCGCTTGTTTCGTACACCGGGCAAAAGAACACTTTTTTTTGTGAAAACAAAAGCTCTGGAGAGTGTGAAGAGGTTACTTTTGGGTGCATTGTAAAGAATTTTGTAGGAGAAAGGTGCGTTTGGTACGAATAAAGGCTGAGAATCGTAGCGGTGTAAGTCTAAACGCATGAAAGTGTGACCCGGAGTGTGTGGAATAATTATTTAGGGTGTATTGTGAAGGATTTTGTAGGAAAAAGGTGCGTTTGGTAGGAATAAAGACTGAGAATCGTAGCGGTGTAAGTCTAAACGCATTAAAGTGCGACCCCGGAGTGTGTGGAATAATTATTTAGGGTGTAATGTAAAGGATTTTGTAGGAACAAAGGCTGAGAATTATTAGTTTAAGAAAAAGAAAAAATAATAGTTGCTCTTACATTATTTAAAAAAAAAAGAGGAAAATATATCAGGGTAGAGCTTAAATTTTTTTCTCTCCTTTTTTACTCGCATCACCGCGAATCTCAGTCTCTTATTTGATGCATTCGCTCCCAAGGTTTGTGAGTTCTTGGCGCCATTACTGTATCTTTTCCATGAACCCATATAAGGGTTAGGAAGTTTCTTATAAGGTTAAATTATAGATCTCTTTAATGCGTGGAATCTAAGTTGGTTTCTTCTGTTCGAGCAAAAAACTGTTGAGGAAATGCGTTTACTCTGGGAAAAGGAATAGCATGAGTGATATTTTTTTTTCTTTTCTTCTTAAGATTCATTCCTGAAGATTTTCAGATCGCTGTCTTTGCAAATTGGATAACATACTTTCGCTGACCATGGTGTCGTAACTAATTGAATGAAAAATCCTAAGGATTCATCAATGTATAACATAGTGTCCTTTGTACGGAACCTACAATCATTGTAATTACACGTACACCAATACGTGGCTTGAAAATCATTATAGGTACATAGGTGGAGTATCGTTGTCAGTATTTATTTTTAGTTCGTTCTTTACGCATTTCTTTAATTTTACATTTCCTGTATCATTAAACGGTTCGAACAATGAAATACCTGCTATCAAGGTATCTCGTTGCATACGTCGGCGAAACTTATGCCGCATTTATCTACACTCCCAGCGTGCAATTATGATATCGTGTCTTTCATCTATTGAATAGAGTATTATGAAACCATGACATAAATCATAGCGACGCAAAATGGAGGAATAAAAATAACATTTCAATTTAAGCTAGCAATACTATGTCTGCGTAGCACGAAACGTAAAGAAATCGATTAATTGTTCCTATCTTTGCGACAATATTTTTGTTTCTGTTAAATTATGGGAAATTCATCGTATCGTTTCGATCTAATTAATCAGCACTTAAATATTAAAATAAATACAGCAGTAAATATATTTATTACACGCTAGAACCGTTAAACGTTTATCGATTGAGATATGTTTTTGGTATGATTATAGAAAAATATTAGTGTCCAAATAATATTGTAACGATTTAAAAAAGTATCGTACTGTGGTATTTAGAAAAGATTGTGACAAATCTTAAACGCGTACAGTAGTAATTAATCGAAAAATATTTAACAAACATGTATCCAAAAAATGATTTCTTTTCAAATTATAATACCTTTTTCATTTGGAATTTTATTTACGAAAAAAGAAACTTAAGAAAAATAGTTAAACTTGTCATAAATATTCGAGTACCATTGCTAAGAACGTGTTCTCCGTTAGAACGAGAATTTTCTCGACTGGCTGTTGCAATGCTTCAGTTTCCCCTTTTAAAAAAGTGATTTACGCCAAATTATACGTGACGTTTCGTCAAAATCAGGCGCGCTAATCGCGGTATCGGTTATAAACACGGTTCGTGCCAACAGAAAAGCAAGAATTTCTGCAGCAGCTTAAACGCTAGCGAAAAAATTACCAGAACATTTAATTTAATTACTAAAAAAAGGAAAAAAAAGATAGCAGTTGTTCTGCGTTTAAATCATTTCGATCTCCTCTTTGTATCCATTTAAATAATATTTAAAACAATATTCACATTCGTTAAATGAAATTTATAGCCAACGATTTTCCACGCAACGTGCTAAAATCCACGACTCGACACACGAAGTGACCAGCAACCCGAGCGGCCTTGGTTTCGTCAGAAGTCGAAGGCTTCTGCTTTATCGTCGCGAACGGTTTCGCACGATCAGTGTTTTCCTCGCGTTCGCCGTGCATACGTTTACGATCGATTAACGGTCCACGGCTAATAGTTCATTCCGGTGGATGTATTTACGATTCCCAGCCAGAGATTGTCCCTTTTTTTTTCCTTCTTTTCTTCTTCTTTTCCTCGATCGGATATACAGGCAGGAGCCGTGAGAGCAAACAGTACCGGACTATGAGTCAGACATTCTTGAATTATGTATCTGGATTAGTTGATGGCTTGTTTAATGTTTACAAGCTGACACATTCTAGTTAGAATGTTCACGTGCATGACTTGCTCGTACGTTGACATTCGTACCGTGCAAAATCACGGGGCGGATCGAATAATATTTGACGTTCGGCAATCTTCTGTAAATAAGCGTACTCTATGATTCAGTGTCCGTGGTTTCTACTATCGGTTAACGCGTTATGAGGCTATCCCGGTGGACCGACGCTGAACTTTTCGTTTAGATGTAGTTGGTTTCTGAGATTACGATTTAAATAAATATTGGTTTAAGAAAATATCTTACAGTTCGTGAATGGGTGTTATCAAAATGTGTTAAAGAAAGACACGACTCTTCTTTGCAGGCATTTGCAATTTTTTTCTTAAATTGTTCGCTATTTTTTGACCAAACGTCATCGAATTCGTATCGTAGCGTATAGTCTAATGGAATGTCGACTGAAATTAGCGTAGATCTTAACATGTTGGTAGAACGAAATATGGTAGCTTTGATTTTGGACAGAAAATGGCGATATTATAGAAATGGTAATATTATAGAAATTGTTGATTCGAAAGATTTCAGATCAAAGTGAAAAGTTGTAATCAATTGCAATTTTTTCTTTCTGACTAATACTTGGACTATCGAGGATTAAGATATATTTATTTATACCGAAGAAATGAAGCTAATACTAAAAGAAAGTGTTTGTTCTTATTTTAAAAAGAAAATCAAGAAAATTCTTTAAAATGTATTACAGCAAATTGGTAAAATTTTTGTAAATTATGAATTAGTAATGTTTTATTTAGTAATTTTTACCACTTCGATGGTTCTAGTGTTAACAAACTAAATTCTGGTTATAGATGGTTAATAAATATGAATTATAAATTATTGAGCAAGAGGCTTCTGATAATTACTACAAAATACAAAGTATTAAAATATTAAAAAATAATTTAGGAACCGCATAAATATCATCGATTATTTATCAAGAATTAATGGTGAATTTAATAGCAGAGCCACGTTCACGATTCGACGTTGTAAATAGAAACTACGATGGCGAGTTCAGAGGAAAGAAACAATACAGCCATTTGGAACGATTTTCGCGTAACTATGTTTACGTAAATCCTCGCTGGCAAACTTTCGATTACTCAGACGTCCAGCATATACATAGCATGTAATTAATTTACTCCCGTTGCCGAGTTCAATTCAGAAAATCATGTTAAGCCTCTTTTCTGCAAACTTTAGCGTTAAAAACGAAACCGTGCTCTATGCACCGTTAAACGTTTATTACATTCGCGTTTCTTCTGGCCCTCCTCAACATTTCCTTTCCTTTTCGCGTGCAAGCAAATCACCGCATGAAATTCGACGTACCTTGGAACTACAAGAGCCTTAAAACTTTCTCGTAACGTGTACATTGCAGAGCACATATTTGTCAATCGTCAATAATACACTCGTCCTTACTGTAGCTAGTGAAATTCATCTCTGCCAATAACTGGTTATTGCAAAACCTTCAAACGTACGCAGACGACTCTAGAAATTGTAAGAACATAAATAAAAGAAACAAGGATCTTTTGTTGTAATTTAGACGTTTTAAAATTAGAAACTTTTTAAGATTCAGTTGAAAGGTTGAATTTTTTAACGTTAGAAAAGAAAAATGACGCAGTCGTCTTGTCTCTGAAATATTTTGGAATATCGACGATAACTGTTTCGTTCGCCAAAGAGTTAATCAAGATAGAAAATACATAGGAACAGTATCAGAAAAAGAAAATGGTGGAAGCAAGACAAGACGAGTCTTAGAATCAATAAATTAAAATATAGAAAACAAAATTCGGGAAGAATAAAATAACCGAAGCAAGACACGGCGAGACTTATAGTCGAAATATTAAAATACAGAAAAAAAAATTAAGCAAGACAAGGCGAGGCTTACAGTCAAAATATTAAAATACAAAAAAGAAAAATTCAGGAAGAATAAAATGGCGGAAGCAAGACAAAACGAGGCTTATAATTAAAATATTAAAATACAGAAAAAAAAATTAAGCAAGAATAAAATAGCGGAAGCAAGACAAGGCGAGGCTTATAATTAAAATATTAAAATACAGAAAAAAAAATTAAGCAAGAATAAAATAGCGGAAGCAAGACAAGGCGAGGCTTACAGTCAAAATATTAAAATATAGAAAAAGAAAAACCCAGGAAGAATAAAATAAACAAGACAAGACAAAGCATACAGTCCAAATATTAAAACAGAAAAAAAAGAAGAAAAAAAAAAAGTACAGGAAGAATAAAATAACCGAAACAAGACAAGACTTAAACTCAAAATATTAAAATACGCAAGAAAAGTACAGAAAGAATAAAATGGTCGAGGCCAGGCTTAGAGACAGAGAGAAAGAGTTAAAATAAAGCAAAACGTACCGTAAGCTTATTATTATCTCAACACAAGAAGATGACACCGTCGTTTAACACCACCGTTCAAAGATTTATTTTTGCGAATTGGCCAGAGTCGCCCGAGGCTCCCCAAACAGATCCAAAAATCTTGCCTCTCACGAATGTCGGCTGGTTCGTTCGTTCCACCGGCTCTCCAAGCTGATCCTTTAAAACCCCTCGGGGTAGATCGTATTCAAGTGCTCCGTGGCTAAATTTAGCGGCAGGATAATTTACCGGATTCTGTTGAACGGCTCATTTACGGGTGTTCGCCTTCTCAGCCGGACACGCTCGCCATGGGGACTTCCGCGATTTTTTTTTCTTTTTTTTTTTCTTTTTTTTTTCTCTCTTTTTTGTCGAAATTATCGACCTTCGTAACCCGTGATGGAAGCGCGACAAAAATCCAACCCCTTCCATCTCGTGTTATCGTCGACATATCGTCTGACGTTCGTTTACTCGGCTGAATTCGAAATTTTCTTTCGGTGAAAAAACCGTGAAAAAAACTTGAACCGGTTTTTCGCCGGGATATAACGAACGCTGCCAACCTTCGTCATGAAACGAAGTACCACCACTTTCTTAATGTACGTGGATACGTATGTCGGATATGAACGTATAGAGTTAATCGGAGAGAATTTTCAAGGAGAAATTATTTTACGCTCTACGCTTCAGGAATTAATGTACAATAGGACTTTTTGTTCGTTCGAACGAAGTTTTGTAATTAATAACTGATTTATTAAACTGTCGGGTTCTTGATATTTTAGATTCTCTTCGTCTGAATTGAAAAAGAAATTCGTGAACTTGGAAAGATTTATATTTTTTCAAACGAATACAGAGGAGCGATTAGTAAAGTTCGTTAAAAGTTCGTTTTACTTGAAATTAATGTGTAAATCTGGTTACCTAAATATAAAAAATTATAAACAGTGAGAGAACTTATGTGTCTTATTATATATCGTGATCGTGTAAAAAAAAATTGACCAAAACCGTGAAACTAAGTTCTGAGAAATTTCTATTTTTCATGGAAGATACCTTTCAATATTTGGTTTTAAAAAATATATGAATACACGTACGATACGCGCTAAACATAGAAAAATATAAATTTTAGCTAGAAACAGACTTATAATTAATGGATTCTTTTTACACGATATTAACATTTGTTCAAAGAGCTTTGTCGTTCGACAGCGGTTTATAGATGTTCCAAGTCTTGCTTGTAATCGATGACTCTTAAAGGATACCATGATTAGATTATGAATCTTACTTTGTACCACTCGTAAAATTACTCTCTCAGTCAACAGGTTTCCATTGGAACGAGGAACGTGCGTTTTAGTGCCGTCGTGTTGTGAGAATGTAAAGTTTATTAGTCATTAAATATGTTGGTTTACTTTATTACAGCCAAGATTGAAGCTTCGGTCGAGGATGAGTTTGAACGATCGGAGTATTTAGTCCTGGAACTTAATCAGGAAAGATCTTTTTCTCGTACTCGTAATTTTTGCTCGTAACATTAACAGATGGAAATTAATCCAACATTTCTTTTCATTATAAGAAAACTATTTAGATAATTATAAGCCGTTGAAAGTGTTCCAGAAAAAGTGAGCAAATAGAGGCAACGTTTAATTCTTTAAGTAGCAGAATTCAGTTGAAAACAGGAAACGCTTGTATTCGACTTTGACGAATTCCTTTTTGCATATCTCGGTATTTCTATCTAGAATATTTTCTAACTAGTTGTTAATCAATCTACGGTCGTTCTACTTCGCTGATTCCTGTCAACGTTTCACAATACGCATGTCTTGAATCACCGGTGTATCAAGGCTCCAATGACAGGCTTTAATGTCACAAGCATTCGAGATTACTTATTTAGCATAAGAAACGGTTGACACAAGTGTATTAGAATAAATATGCTTGATAAATAGATCCTTGTGTAACAATGGTACTTATGGTCCTTTCGGTCAAACCAAATCCTTGGAGTATCAGAAATATTTTCATACAAATTCAAACTCTACAACTCCATCGTGCATATTTTCATTTTATAAAATACAGTTGGAAAGTTGGTACAAAAAAAAAAAAAAAAGATCGCTTTGTTTCTTTTTTTAAATCTTAATTTTAACACTGAAACTACCGAAGCGATCAAACGACCGGTTTTATAATTTCTCGTAAAAATTCTATAAATTTTTAAGGGTGCATTTTTGCATATTTTCTGATTTTTTGTGATTTTCTGTAACATATACTGTTAAAGACTTGTTTCTCTCGCATTATGCATTTTTTCAAATAATTATTATCACAATTTCTTTTCTACAAGTAGGTTTACTTTGATCGTCGGTAGTTTTTAGTGTTTTAGTGTTAAGTGGTGGCTTTAGGTAATTGGGCCTGATATCGGGGCCTTGGTAAGGGTGTATATACATTTGCATTATCGGTTAAATATTTGGAACCACTTTCTGAATTGTATTAGGTTGTCCCAAAAGTTTCTTTCGTTTTATTAACAAGTAACGGATGCATAATATTTTATATTTTGCAGTATATTATTATTTTACACAGGATTCATTTTGTTCTATTTTTTCCATTCATCTCTCGATTAACAAATAAGGGTAAATGTTTGTTTAAACACTGTTAGACGAAGCCGCTGCGTGAAGATATCGAAAGAAACTTTCGGGACGACCTAATATTTTTACTAAATTTCTCCCTATTTCTTTTTATGAATTTAAAATTAATATCGTTGATATTAAATTTCGCGTGTTTTAAGAAATCTTTTGCCGAAGAGTTAGAATGCTATAATAGGAAGAATTAGAACCTTGAATCAACTTGAACACATTTTGATCGTTTCGATAGAAAGATATATTTTTATAGAATATTATGGTACGAACAGGTTTTAACTTGGCGTTGCTCCAAATAAGATATTTTAAAAACAAGTTAAGAACTCGAAGTATGCATGAACAGATTTTTTCAATAGCTGTATGTTCAACGTTCACGGGATGTTGAGGATAAAGTGACCGAACGTGTTCACCTCGTAATTGTCGGCTGACTTGGACATAATTCAGAGACGCCATTTACTCGCTTTAATTTCCTGGACTAAGCAGCTAAAAAATTGAACTACGAAACTACGGTACACATTCGTGACATGATATTAAAGAAACATTTCAGCAATTATCCTGTATTTAAAGCTACAATAATTACGGTAGAACCTCGCAATCTACGACCGATTATTTTCTACGAAATAATTCGCTCGTTTATTGCATTTAGCATATTTTGTTCTGTTATAATTGTCAAACACGTTGAAATTAAAACTTTCACGATATACAGAGGGTATCAATCATTGCCATTTTATTGGTAGATTATTAATACCTTCGGTATAGTCGTTTCTTCATAACCGATTGGATTGTTAATTATACTCCGTTTAAAGAAATTTCCTATTAAACTATTTACGCGATGAAAATTTTAGTTTTATTATTAATACCTTCGGTATAGTTGTTTCTTCATAACCGATTGGATTGTTAATTATTCTTCGTTTTAAGAAATATCCTATTAAACTATTTACGCGATGAAAATTTTAGTTTTATTATTAATACCTTCGATATAGTCGTTTCCTCATAACCGATTGGATTGTTAATTATTCTTCGTTTTAAGAAATATCCTATTAAACTATTTACGCGATGAAAATTTTAGTTTTATTATTAATACCTTCGGTAATGTCGTTTCTTCATAACGAATTGGATTGGTAATTATTATTCGTTTAAAGAAATTTCTGATTAAATTATTTACGCGATGAAAATTTAAGTTTACCGGATTAATCAATTCTACGATAAAAATCAAAATGGTTACCGAATTTATGAACCTTCCGATAGAAATAAAGTTCAAACAGAATAAACTTGCGATAAGAGTAAAAATTAAGTTTACCGAATTAAATGAAATATATAATTTATGTTTCATTTTTTGTTTCTAGGTACGGCGAGAAGCAACGACGAGCCGATAGTCCAGAGCTCAGTGGTATACAGTTGCTCTCGGCAACTGCTTATCAACTGAAGAAACCCTATCAGCAGCTCCTCATACCGATCACAATATGGATCGGCATGGAGCAAGCGTTCATCGGGGCAGACTTTACACAAGTGAGTGATTAAGACACTTGAAAAATAATTCCAAGTAGCAACTTAATGTTTATAAAATTGTTAAACGGTATCTTTCAGGTAAAAACGTTATTTTTCTTTTTTTTTTATAACGGTTAACATTGAAACTACCAACGATTAAAGTATACTTAATCTATTAAATAATACTAAAGAAATTACAATAATAGATATTTGAAAAAAATACACGATGCAATAGAAGTAAATCTTGGACCATATATTTTACAAAAAATTACTTTGTTTAGAAGATATTGAAAAAATGTATCATTAGAAATTTATAGAATTTTTATGAAAAATTACGAACCTGTTACTTTGATAGTTTTGGTTGTTTCAATGTTTAATGGCGAATTTTTTTTATTCGACCCTGTTTTGGTAAAGAATGATCTAATTTTTTGTTTAATTGGACTTTATTTATTTTAAAACGGATGATTTGAAATATTATTTTTCTTCCATTAACTTCGCAAAAAGTTCTCCTATCAAAAATGTTCAATTAACGAGTTTCCAAGAGTTCGACAATGTATTGTCCGCCAGTTGCTTAACAACATGGAAGCAATTATTTACGACTTACGAGGCAGAACAATCGAGTAACGAGCAACAATGAGATTCGAATAACTCGCCCACGCTCGCCGCAAAATGAATGAGCCTGTTGTCGGTGGAAACCTCGTTCGATAAGGCATCGATTACGAACCAACGATTATGCATTCGAGAATGAATCTTCGCAGCGGAGTACAAACATAAGTGGAAGTTACACTTACGCTGCTAAATTTCGGCGTTTTAATATTTAATTATTTTGTTTGCGTGTATATGTATATTTAGTACGCTATAGGTATTAGAATATTTTGCAATATTTATTCATTTACAATATTTTACAATATATCTTTATTTACTATGTTTTATAATATTTTACAATATTTATTCATTTACGATTTTTTACAATATTTTAAAATATTTATTCATTTACAATTTTTTACAATATTTTACAATATTTATATAGTATTACAATATACCTTTAATTATATTATTCAGCAAACTTGCAATTTTAACTCTATCTTGCAATAGCCTTAACTAAAATAAATTATTTTACCATTTATATCTTTTTCTACCGTATTCTGCACAGTATTCTCATCCTTTCCGACTAAAAAAAGAAAATCATTCATTATTTCTTTGTCACTTACATTGTTTACTATTTCAACTCCTCAATTATAATTCCCTTGGATCCTCGGATTAAAATATAACCGCGTCGCGTTGGACGAAAATTCATCAGAAAATAGAAGACAACCACCAAAGTGAGGCAAACTAAAATCGTTAATGATTATCCTCATCAGATGCAACACAAAAACCTGGCTAGGATCACCCGGATACAAACCGGATACAGAACGGCAGGTTCGTGATGCGTAACGGCCATGCGAGGTCGTGCAATTGTTCTCCGGAAATACATGCTACTGATCACAGATACGCTGAAATATCGGCTCAAGCACGCATCCTTTGGCTTTTAAAGCGTCGAGTGACTTCGAATTATAAGTTGTATAATCTACTATTCGTTGCGTACGTTTGCGGAATCAGAAGATGAAAGAACGAAATAGAATAAAATAAAGCGAAACAAAAAAAGAAGAAGTTAAGAAATGATACTGTTTGCGAGGCAAAATTGTTCGAAATCGGTTCGATGACGAAATATGCGAGCAAGTTGGCCGAGGAATAAAGTAATTTGACGAATAAATGCTACTGAAAGGTATCAGAATCTTCGGACGCTACCTTCCATTGAATCAGCTGGTTCGACATGTTATAAATAGCACAGAATCTTATTCTTGCAGCAATTCCCCGATACCACTTCCATACCTGGATTCTCGTGAACCAGTATTTCTTCTTTTTTTCTCGTTCTACTCAAGCATCGATGGTGCAGCCAGGTCCGTGAAGCTATCACGCACACGCGTGACTAAATGAAAGCGCATAGGCAGGTCGGACGCATCCTTGCAATCTCTTCGGCATCATTGAAATTCCTTCGATTTTGAGGAGAATACTTCTCTTGTAATTCACATCACAGGGACTGTGATTAACTTTTATTATAAATTTTATCATCGCGTTAAGCTTATCGCGACGCGAAAATATCGTTTCAAGGGTGAACCGAATATTCATAAATTCTATCAATTGGATCGTACCTAGATTTTGTTCTTTATTATAATTTTTATAAGAGACAAGTCGAAGTAGTAAAATATATTCGCGTCTGATTATTCTAAATTTGAAATGAAAATTGTACCCTTTGTCACTTTTATATTTATAAACTTAAATAGAAATAGTAAAAAAAAGGACTTGAAAAAGAGGGAAAGAAATTTCATTCGATTGTTAAAATAAATAAGCAAAGGTTAGTTTCAATTTATAACGAGTGGAAAGTTTAAACAATTGAATAGGAAATTTCTGATCCGATTCGCGTCATCGGTTCACGAACACCCAGTATACAAGATAAGATCGCTTATATCGGAGTCGTAAAACTTAGCTGCTGGACACCATCGAACCGGGAACGTTTCATTAAAATTCTTTTTGCTAACTATTAAGCTGAGTTATACCTAACCGATATCGTTTCTTGTGTTATTGATGCAACAAGCGAGAGATGGAGGAAAGTCATTACTTGCAACACAGGATTTTTCAATTCTTTTTTTTTAAATAAACGCAACATTTCTTTTTTCTAACAAAACAGCAGAGAATTCTTTGCAACACCTAATAAATGTTTATTTTACGAATAAGATATTAATTCGCGCGGTTTATCGTACAAATATAGCCTCGTTTAATGAGTTAAGACTTCGAGACGCAGTCGCGTTTAACCCATTGCCGCAAATGACGGCTATAGCCGTGAAATTTTTGTCGATATGTAGGCAAATGACGGCTATAGACGTCATGCAAATTTTAATTATTAAAAAAAGAACAGCGTTAGTACGAAGTGTTCTAATGCATACACTTGTTAATTATTGAGTAATAAAACTGTGGCCAAATGTGATAATTTTCACTTCCAAATATACAAGTTACACTCAATTTCATCTGGTAGACATAAACAATTGAAAAAAAAAAAGTGTGTTTCTGAGCGCCACTTCGAAATAAAAAGTGTGCGGCAATGGGTTAATTATAATTTATTTTTCTATTTTTCAGGCGTACATTTCCTGCGCATTGGGCGTGCATCGAGTAGGCTACGTAATGATCTGTTTCGGAGTGGTGAACGCTGCCTGCTCCCTTGTCTTCGGATCTTTAATGAAATTCGTCGGCAGACAACCGCTCATGGTACTGGGCGCCATCGTCCATGTTAGTCTTATCGTCGTGCTACTCCACTGGAAACCGCACCCAGCTAACCCTTACGTTTTCTACACTGTTTCTGGATTGTGGGGTGTCGGTGACGCGGTGTGGCAAACACAAGTCAATGGTACGCATTGCAAAAAGATGCTTTATTTAAACGGATTTTTATCAGCCATGTTTTGTTGCTGTAACTAATGTGAAACATTGGATAGGTTGTTTTTTTTATCTGTATGGATTTTTGCGTTTTTTTTTTGTGTGTTTTTAAATAATTATTTGAATTAACTTTCTATGGCTTTGTGTGACTTAAAAGTTACGAATTAATGTACCTATATTTAAAACAAAATTATTTTATTTAGTTATCGCTGTAAAATCAAGTTTGATTTCTGGATTACTGTAATGCCACGATCCATTTATAGCAATTATTAGTTAAAAAATTTTCAAATTAAAGTATGAATTAATCGTAATTAATCGTAATTTTTTTTTGTTACAAGTAGATAAAATTCGGGCCATAGAGGGTTAACCCCTTGGTTTACTATTTCTTCAATCTTCATTCATATTAGCAATAGTTATTCACGTCTTTGACACTCCGTCAAACGCAAAGTATTGAAATATTACACGTATTTTGTATTTGCTAATTTTCAATCTTGTAAATTTAAATTAGGTTAAAGTTAAAATTCAACTTTATCGTAAATATTGTGTCTTTCTATTGTATTTTAACCACGATCGGCGCCACGAGTGTGACTCGTGGTTATAGGGCAAAGGGTTAATTGTGAGTAATTATGGAGCAAGATTTAGGTCGGTTTTAAGTTGGTTTTAATAGAGAATTTTTTATTTTTGTATCAGTTCTCTGGAATATTTTTTATTACCTTCTTTTATTTCTAAGTTTAACCAGGATGATAGAGATTCGTGACGAATTGTTACACTGAAGGGTTGTACTAAAGTTTCTTACTTTATCTACTATTAATAAGAGTCGGTAAATAAATAATTATTAAGCGAGTTTATAAAGTGTTTTATAAAGAAATATGAATGCTGTCTCAAGGAATTTTAAATTGAACCAAATATAAAAATGTTATCATACAAGATTAATTTTTAAATCACGAATTTACTGTTCTACTCTTCTTTCTATAAATTTTTCTAAAAGATCCTAATTCTTTACACAAAGCATGCTTAGAAGATAAACTTACGTGAATTGCTTGCTTTAAAATGCAGTTTCGTCTTCTCTGGGGTCTCGTTTAAAAAAAGAATCTTTAAAAGGTTAAATGTGCGACCTACGGGCCGTATGTAAAATAAATATCCCGAACAATGAAATACAAATAGCAGACACAATGACGTGTAGTAACAAAACTGTCTCCCGATCCGAAGATGGACAGCCATTAGTAGTTGCCCTCTTGTATGACAATTAGATGGAGCTCTTCGTTGGTATAGTCTCTTGTTTTCTCGAACAATGTCTCAAGAATTTCATTATTATAACTGTTCGAACTTAATTAGCCTCGTCTTGGAAAAAAGAGGAACTTTATTGCGTATAGACAATCGACGGTTCTATGAATGACTTGCTGCACATGCATATTTATGTGAGACTTTGAGAATATTCAATTCACCTCGATGCCTATTAGATTCTTTTATTTTGCAATTGAGTCTGTTACCGCGATCGCAATTAGAATTAATCTTGTATTAACAGGATGAAATACTTATCGAAGAGTTAAAGGGGAATTAAATTATGATTAACAGATAAATAAATTACAAGCAAACAATTTGAAATCAATATTCAAGCCTAAGAGAAGGAGGAATTATCGGAAGAAAATTAATAATCCTAAAATGTTTTACAATAAAGTAAATTCGATATCGTAACATTAATTTTCATCAAAGACCTATATTTTTAATAAAAAAAGCCAGCTTAAGATATATTCACATCTGACTATCCTAAATTTTAAATAAAAAACATCTGCAATAATTAAGTTCTATCGGACAAAAATAAAAAATAGTTCATGTCAAAGTAATTTGTACTCAATTTTTTTTAATTCTGATTTAAGATATGTTAACTCTAAATTAAGATATGATTTTTATGAAAGACGAGCCTAAAATATATTCACCTCTAATTATCCAAAATAAAAAATAAAAAATCGTATACTTAGTCACTTTTATAACAGAAACAATAAGTCAATCGAACCTATTCCAATAAATTCTATAGAATTCAATTTGATTAAAAATTCTACCCATCACAAAC